>VWZW01002517.1:176841-340316 GCA_013397115.1 Edolisoma coerulescens | reverse complement strand
TCTGCTCGCCCGGCGCTGCCGTGTGCCCGGCCGGCGGGCGCGGATACCTTTCCCGTGCCCAGTCACCGCGGCCTTGTGCAGAACACGGCGCGGCGGGACCGCTTTCCTGCCCCGCCCGTGCCCACTTTCCAGCGCCGGTGCCTGTCCTTCCCCTCCTCTCCTCAGCCGGCGCTGCCCCTGTGCCGCGGGGGATGTCGTTGTGCTTCCAGCTGTTTTAATGCAGAGCAGTTGGAAACGGGAGTCAGGGCTGGCAGCATGGTAAACGGGAGTCAGAGGCTGCGGGAGCTGGGCCTGCTTAGTCTAGAGATGAGAAGTCTGAGAGGGGAACTCGTTAGCGCATATAAACACCTCAAAGGTGGCTCTCGATAGAATGGTGCCAGACTCTTCCCGGTGCTGCCCAGCGACAGGACAAGGAGTAATGGCCATAAGCTAAAACACAACAAGTTTCACTTCAACATGTAAAGAGGAAGAACCTGTTTACATTGAGGGTGTCAGAGCACTGGAACAGGTGTCCAGGGAGGTCATGGAGTCTCCCTCTCCGGAGACTGGTTTAAAACCCACCTGGATGCATTCCTGTGTAACCTGCCCTAGGTGACCCTGCCTTGGAAGAGGCTCCCCTCCAACACTAACAATTATGTGATTCTGTGTTTCTGTGACCCAACAGTTCTCCATAGAGCAGAACAGGAAGCATTGCCTGAAGGTTTGGCTACACTTGTGCTTTAGGATTTGCTGAATTCAAATGTGATGATCTACACACTCCATTACCAGTTCACTCCCAAGGCCATTGCTTTAAAAAGGTATTTTTTAAAAGTTGGCAACCTTAGTTCCATATGGATTTGCTGCTCTTTCTTGCTTTGGCAACGAACTTGCCTGCCACAAGTTGCTGGGTGATGGGGTTAAGGCAGTAATCGCTCTGCTCCTCTGGAGAATGCTGTCACAGATAGATGTGTGCCAAGGGGTTGACAGCAGGTCAGCCTGGGCACACTTAATGTGGCAGCAGGATCCATTTGCACAAGAATCCAGGTCTGTGTTGTTAGTGCGTGTCGAGTTTAGTCAGACATAGAGCAAAAAGAATGGAGACACAGAATTGCCCCACTCCCCACAATACAATTTTGTCTCAGACGCTATACTTGCACTATGGTTTTTATGCAATAGATATTACTGATAGCTTCATCTTGTTCCAGTAATCATCACAGAATCATAGAGTGGTTTGGGTTGGAAGGGACCTTAAAGACCATCTTGTTTCAACCACCCTCGCCTGGACAGGGCTACCTTTCACCAGACCAGGTTGCTCAGAGCCCCATCCAGCCTGGCCTTGAACACTTCCAGGCATGGAGCATTCACAACTTCACTGCCCAACCTCTTCCAGTGCCTCACCACCCTCATATTAGATGATTTTTTTTCTAATAGCTAATCTAAACCTGTTTTCAGTTTGAGGCCATTCCCCCTAGTCCTTTCACTCCATGCTCTTCATCTTGTTTCAGTAATAACAGAGACTAATTATTTTGTTCACCCAGCACAGCTCATGGTCAAGTAGAGTTTACCCTTTAGACTGACGGGACAACCTTATCACTTCCTTCAGTCACTGTCAAACTGCTTCCAAACACTCTGCAGGCTAACATAGCAGTACTTTTGTACCACAAATGTAAAATGCTCGAGTCAGTTGACATGTAAACATCAGGGCTAGAAATGCAAAATGATTGGTTAATCAGTGAAGTAGTGATGCAAATAACTGATAGTAATAACAAAATCAAATGCTTACTTAGTCAAAATCTTGCTGGATGTTCAACATTTCTTTGTACAGTGGAGCATAGTACACACGATATCTATCTAAAGCCACATCATGGGCTTCCCTGATTATCACTTTGATGCAGAGCATAGACAAGGATTTCCCAGAAAGGGTTTTCATAGAAGAGAGAGAAATTCTGTTCCTTCAGCTCTGAAACAGAGACTTGTCAGTTATATTTTGATGGATGTTACTGCAATGGGTATCTGTGCTGGTTTTGGCTGGGGTGGAGTTAATTTTCTTTGCAGTGGCTGGTATGGGGATATGTTTTGGATTTGTGCTGAACACAGGGTTGGTAATATAGAGACGTGTTTGTTACTGCTGAACAGGGCTTACACAGAGCCAAGGCCTTTTCTACTTTTCGTGCTGCCACTGTGGTGAGGGGACTGGGGCTTCATGGGAGGTTGGGAGGAGACAGCTGAGGCAGGTGACCCCAGCTGACCAAAGGGATACTCCAGACCATGTGACATCATGCTCAGTATACAAAGCTGGGGGAAGAAGAAGGAAGTGCGGGACATTTGGAGTGACAGTGTTTGTCTTCCCAAGTAACCTTTACATGATGGAGCCCTGCTGTCCTGGAGATGACTGCCTGTGGGAAGCAGTGAATCAATTCCTTTTTTTTGCTTTCCGTACTAAACTGCCTATCTCAACCCAGGAATTTTCTGGCTTCTACCCTTCCAATTCTCCCCCCAGTCCTGCTGGGGGGAGGATGAGAGAGCAGCTGTGTGGGGCTTGGTGGCTGGCTGGGCTTACACCACTACAGTATCGGATGGAGGGACAGACTGTGTGATGTATTTTGTCACAAAATTGTTTCTGAATTGCCAGTAACAGCTATGTAACTTGATGTATCTCATTTATTTAATTGACCAGAGTGTAAGATTAGCTATAGAAATACAACAATGAACTGTTATTTACATATATTATTTAAAGTTGAAGCTTTAGCTGACAGTAATATAGGACATGAACATGGGTTTATGAAGCAAAAATGTACTATATCTTTATGTCTTGTCACTATCTCACATTTAAAGTAAAATTTATTTTATATGTGATGTGGTGTTGTTGCTACTTTATTTTTATGTATTAAAGCTATTGATTTACTCTGCTAATTGGAATAACTGGGTATTAATTGGCACCTGATTCTCCCACATTGCACTTTTATTAGAGTTTTTGATACAGTTTTAGATCTGGTTCTGTGCTGTAAACATAGGGAAGGATATTAGAAGATCAATACGATGACCAATCACAGAATCTTGTCAGATACAGGAGTGAGATCCATGGTACGAGAAATCTTAAGACTGGCCCTAACTTTTGTGTGGAGGAACATTAAGTGGTGCCCTACACAGCCCTGTCTCTGCATAAGCAAAGGCAAATGCCATGTCTCCAGCTCAACATTAATTTTGGTTTAATCACTTGGACTGTTAGGTGCATTTTTGTAAGAGTTTAAGTGACTCCCATGATGAGCATGAGACAACCTGTGGAATAATAGATTAACTCATATATATAGAAATGTTTGTGGAAGCATAAAAAAAATGAAAAATAGATGTGTCATGTTTAATTGAATCTCCAGCAGCAGGACACTGCAAGAGCAGCAGCATAACTCACAGTTGTGGTAGATGACTTCACGCAGGTGTCTGCTCTGATAATAGCTCTTGAAGCCTCTTCTTTAAATATTACCTTCTTCAGTAAAAAGATTACTGCACGATATGTAGATCACTTCTTTGAATAAGCAACAATGTTGTACTTCACTTACTATTGTGAGAAGAAATTCCATTGGATATGCGTTGCTCTGCTGTGTTTCCTCCTGCAATGGAATTTCTTCAGAAAGTTCTTAAACAATTATAGGTTATTCTGGAAGAAGATGAGAACTCCTTCCCCCTTCATTCTCATTTTCAATCTAAGCATCCATAAGTGAATTTTCTGTGGATCAGCAAACACAAAATCAAACAAGATCTCATCAGAGCTGCAAAACCATCTATGTCTCCAAAGCTACTATAAAAACCACATCTGTCAGTCATTCCAGAAGTTCATATATTTCATGAAGTCCAACAAATGCTGCCATAGAAAGTGCATGTGTGAAATTAATTTGTTTCCCATACTGCATGGGCACAATTGTGCATGACGGTGTTCTGTTAACAAAACCAAGGCACTGGTCTGTTGGACAAAAGTAACAGCAATTTTTTTTGGATAGGGGAGGAGAGAGAGGTTTAATGATTTTTCATCTGGGTCACTTCTGCAATCCATTTGAAAGAGTAACACCTCAAACATTGTGGCTTTATAATTGTGGACATAGGGTGCTGTAAGACAACAGGAGAGAAGGAATGCCAGAAGACCTTGGGGGAGCAAAAGAATCTTAAACTACTGTCATCACCACGTGTAAGAACTGAACCTGATACAAGCATCACTGAAGCTGTGTCAGAGATTCCACTGTCCAAGGAGGTAGAGAGTGGTATATTGCTTAGATCATTTGTTAGAGCTGGGTGTTAAAAGAACAGACATATGAATGTGCTGCCTATGTAATATCTCGTTTTGCAGTCTGCAATACTAAATTAAAATCTCACATTTTGTTGCCCAGGTCATCTACTGCCACATGTTCATGTTATTTCTTATTGCTTGTACCCAGTCTTTGAATCAGCTGTAGTAAACTCTTGTTTAACTAGCTGCTTTTTCTCTTCTGTAATGATCTATCTCGAGTTTGTCTCTCCTCCAATCAATATTCCTACACACATTGCCAAATTTCACCTGGCTGCCTCTGCAGTCTGTGTAGCTCAGGCAGAAAGGCTGCTAGATTTCATCACAATTTCTGTCATTTATCTGTTTAAAACACTTTTTATCAACAATAAAGTACTAAAGTACCTTATCAATCTTGAAACTTTTGCATTGTCTTCTTTTTTACTGCAAGTTTAATCATTAATACCAACATTGTTCTGTCTTCCTTATACCCTACCTTTACATTCCAGTACTGTCAAGTCATGTCTATTTGCTCTCTGGTTGCTGACTGTCACTTTGTCTTCACTTTTAGCTAAGCCAGCCCAACTGCCTTATTTAGGCTGTAATTGACAGCCCAGGAAGCAGAATGATTCTTTCACATTTTTTTACAAGAGCTCTTTCCTACTTACACCACCTGTCCCCCAAACAAACCCAGTGCTGCAGTCAAGGCACAAACCTCCCTTAGACCCAAGCAACCCCCTTGGAGCCACAGGCAAAAGTCTGTGATCAGCTTTCTCCTCACTACAGAGAACTACATGAAACATTCCCTGTGGTTTTGCTTAAATCTTTTGCCATTGCTGCTTCAGTTTTCTTCCTTCCTGTTCTGTTTTCCTTAATGGTAGCAATAAAAATGGATAAATGAGCATAACATGGTTTCATTATTAATCCTACGTGTAGCAATTACTTTGTTGGTATTTTTCGTAAATACCTTTGGTTTCTCATTTATTTGGATTTAGCAGCATGATTTTTATTAGTCACACTTTGTTATACAGGGCAGCAGCATTCCAGGATCCTGCACAATAACTTATAAGTAAACCTTCTTGTAAGGTCAACGAGGAGTTAAAATGCCTGGAGTTAAAAAGCTCAGGATAAGAAACACGAGAACAGGCCTGACAATTCCAAGAAAATGCACAGTCTGTGTAAGATTTTTAAAGATTAAGATAAAGATTAATTATGATTAAAGATTAAATCAAGTTTTGTCAGGGTGATCTAGACTACAGGGAAAGTTAGTGTTCCTCAGCACAAACACATAAAGCACCAATAAATAATGAGAAATATAATAACATACTTAAGTTCTGGGTCATGTGACCTAACCTCATTACATCCGTGATAATTGCATTATTAAATCAAATGCCAGATTGGAAGTATTTTGAGAAAGTTGGGGGGGTTTTTTGTAAGACAACTTCAGGCCTGAAACTTATTGCAGTCTCAGGCATATGGTGTGATTCTTGGGGCTGTCATGTGCAGGGCCAGAAGCTGGACTTCAATGATCCCTGTGAGTCCCTTCGACCTCAGAATTACCTATGATTCTATGGTTCTACAATTATAATCTTGAGATTAGGCAATTTTTAATTTTTTCTGCATCATGAATATGACTATTTGCTGTGCCATACTATTGTAAGCATCTTATGTGGAAAAGACAGTATCTTGCATTAGATCATATTCCTTTAAAACGGTACATGCACAGTTGTTTGAAATCTACTTAGCAAGGATAATGTGCCAGTAAAAATTATTTTTATCGCTGTGTAAGTGCAGTATGAAGAAGGATTGATAAAAAAGTAGTTTTGGGAACCATGGTAGTTATTTCACTGTAACTTGTGCAGGTGAAAAATAAATGCAGAGGGAGACATAATCATCACTAACTAATACCAAATACTATTATTATGGAAATCAGAATTTAAACGGCCTGAATTACTGACATCAGAACTACTCTGAAACTTCTATTTGCTGCATTTGGGTTAATATCTGTTCCTTAGAATGTTTTTGGAAAAGGAGACTGACTAAGAAATACTTAGAGAGGTCTGCAGGATAAGCTTACACTCTTGGACTCCTTCCCTAACCTCACTTTTAAAAATGTCGTTCAAGTCTCAAAATCCAGAGCACAAAACTAAATCATGCAGTTTGGCTGGTAATTACTTCAGTGGTGGAATAAATTGATAGAAGATTTTCTGGAAGGCTTGAGGACTTTTGCTTTGCTTTGTTTTTTGTGGCTAAAATCTTATCCTCAGAGATGCAATTCCTTTGCTTATATAAATAGAAACAATCTGGTCCCACTCGTCCTACTGCAATTAGGAAAAAGCAATCAGAATTTGTTAAACAGACATCAGAGAGAGAAGAATCTTACGTCTTAGAAGACAGATGTTTTCTGATTAAGTTTTCTGTCACAGCCTCATTTAAGTTGCATAAGTCACAGATAACTTTAGCAAAGGTTACAGTTGTTGGAATTCCCCTGTTTTGTTCAGTTCTCAATAACAGCTTTGTTTAGTTTGTGAGATAGTGTTTAAATAGTTAGAAACCTCCTTAAGAGCTGAAGCAATGCTTCTGTCCTCAGAAAAACTCTTTGGTGTATTGCAAACCTAAATAATGATCTAAAGTTTTCCTAAAGAGTCATCTTACAACTTTTCTGCTTATGCTATGAAAAGAAAGGGAGTGCTAAAAACTAATAAGTGTATTTCCATGAATACAACCCCATTTATACAGAGGGTCATGCAGTGACAGTTGTGTAGAGATAGTGATGCTGCTGTAATTGTTGTTGCTTATACTTCTCACTACAAAATTTCCATTTATTTGGCTATCCATTAAGTAACCATTAATTTGTTCAGTTTAAAAAAAAAATCTCTGTAAAGTGGTTTTCCTAATATGAGCTTTTCCCAAACCTAGGAAAAAATTCTCTATGTAGGAAAAAAACAAAAACCAACCAAACGAAACCCAAAAAAAAGAGAAAGCAAAAATCCTCCAAATTCTCCACATCTCTTGGTCCTCGAGAGAAAAAGAGCAAGACCATTTGGTCATAATTGAATTTACCTATATTTTGAAAGAGGAATAGTGGCCTTTAATATTATCTGTTTGCTCAATCATGGGCATGAACACCTTCCTGAGTATTGCTGATGCAGCTGATTTCTCAGAACAAGTGAAATTCTAAAGATTCTGTCCTGACCAAGCATTTGCCAGCTTCTCAGAATTTCAAGAACTGACAGTAAATATAAGTTTGGCAAAAAAAAAATCAAAATTATAACAGTGTTGCAGTTACTCCTTGGGCAAGTAAGACATTCTGGCATGAAAGAATGTTATATGTGTTACGCTGGACACAAAAAACACCCAGGCAGAAATTCTAGAAATAGTTACAAACTCCAGTGAATTTTCCAGACAACATAAAAAGAATACCAAACTTGAAGGGTTGTTGGATTTTTTTGTTTACTTTTTGTTTTGTTTTGTTGGTTTTGTTGCATTTTTTAAAATCGTAGTAAGTTCTAGATTTAAAGTAGATTTTGAATCACAGTTTTAGGCTACCTCTGTTAGGGTTAGCTAAAACTTCTTCCTTCAGTGGGTAGCTTTCCTTGCAGTGTGTTTCTAAGTTTGTTTATAGATTAGTAGTGATCTGGTGCTTTATGCCACAAGAACTTCTTTCCAGTCTCCAGGCCATAGCATCAGTTACAAAAATTAAGGCTGAAAAAGGCAAAAATAGCCTTTGGCATAACCTACAGCAATCTGAGACTGTTTGTAGTACTATCTGAGGGCCTTCAAAGCCCAAGAGGTTGGTTTTTCCTGCTAGTTCACTTCCCATCCCAAGGACAGCAAAGAACAAGTATCCTGCAAAACTCTAAGGCAGCCTTAGGGTAGCCATCTATCCACACTATTTATTGTTGGTATCAGTACCTAAAGGTCCCGGTCATGGAAAAGAACCCAAATCCTATGGTCTGTATAAATGAAAAAATGAAAATAATCCCTGCGTCAGGAATTTATGTCTGTTTTACTTTCAGCATCTGCTGATTCCATTGTAGGGATATAGACACAATCTATATCTTGCAAAAACGTGAGTCTTTTCATTTACTTCTCAGTGCTGGTAATTTATCTTGGTCTGAAACACAATGACAAAAATGAAGTTCATGGAGCTCCATATACTTAATAAGAACAACTGAAAACTGTTGTGGAAATCAGCCTGCCAAAATCTAATTAGGTGCTCTAATTGTGTATTGTTGCTCAGAGAGTTTTTGCAAGTGAAAACTTGTTAAGATTAATTTTTCCAAGTGTCTGTGGCGAAACCATTAATGAATATTGAATTCTTGTGAGCTGTGGTTATGAAGTTATTTTTTGTGTTCTCAATATAACAAAACCACTAAGGTCTTAAATATTTAAATTTATTTAGGAATAAATATTAAAACAAACAAACAAACAAAAACAAACCCACTAAAGCACCAACAGCATCTTGGATCTGAACATTTTCTGACCAATTGTGTGCTTTCTTCCCCCAAGATCTTTTGACAGAATACATAGCAAGTATTTAATACAAACTGAAATGAAGAGACAATGAAAAAAATGCAAGGGAAATATGTTCTGCATTTCAGAATGCTTTTGGAGAGAATCAAACAGATCGATGAATGAGTATGAAATTAAATTTAAATTGAGGATTAGTGACATGGAACCAAAGGCACATAAAGTCAGATACAGGCAATCTGGAAAATAAGTTTTGTGTTAGGGAGAGGGTTTTTCATTCGTAATACCTTCTATATATGAAAGTAAGTGTTCTCTCTAGCTTACTTAGCATCTCTTTTCTAACACATATGAGAAGAGAAATCTCAGTTTTAGTGATGGTAGGGAATAGGACTTGACAGCCTAGGAAGTCAAGATTACCTATTAAGTTACTGTGTACTACACTGAAAGACTAATATCCTTCTGTTGTGTCTTTTTTCTATTATGCTGGGGATAAATTGGTTATTTTATTTACTTTGGAGTCAGCATTTTCTTTCTCTGTTTGTCATGAGGATTTCTAGAGCTGCCCTTTTATGTCATTGGGTACCCTCCCCATAGATCCCAGCTGTTTGCCTAAACAAAAGTTTCTGAAGTTTGTCACTGAGATAAAGCAACAATAAAGGTAACAAAGGGGAAAAAAAAAGTTGCAACTCAACTTCTGTGGAAAGCAAACAAAAATTCACAGGACAAACTTCATATTGGAGAAACTGTGCACAAAGTGACCAACCAATACTGGCACAATTACACAACATCTACATGGCCTGTAACTCAAATTTCTAGTCCTCTCTGTTTTCTTTGTTTCATCTTTCTTTTTCCTCTATTGTCTTTTTAGTAAATACAGAGATTCATAAAAAAATAGGTGGACAAAAAAACAATTTAAAAATACAGATTCCTGTAACAAAAAACAAAATTATCAATTAATAGTGTTTGTGGTTCAACAGAAAATACTTTCGTGCTTTAATTTCCTGAAAATCATATGATCATTTTAGTTATTCCTGCATTTAGTTTGGCTTAGTTCAAAATTCTTAGCTGATGATTTTAGAGCTCCTTATGTTCAGCTAAGTCTAGAAAGAGTTTAAATGACCCAAATTCTTTAAGAGTCAACACTAAACTATCCAATTTCCAGGGCTGTTCTCATTATCCTAGGGGCACGGGGAATTTGCAGAAAGGGAGAGATTAAAATACCCAGAAAATATTCTGTTGCAGTCCTGCAGTGAATTTATGTTGCTTGTGTGCACAAAGGTTTCACTGATAGATCAGGAATTAAGTCAGAAATATATTTTTTAAGTGTTTTATAAAAAGACTTCCCTTTTTTTAAGGGATAAATTCATAGTTGCAGGTCTGATAATTGCACCTCCAAAAAGGATAATTTTAAAAAGTACAAGAAGTGAAAAAAAGATAGGCAGATCTGTGGGTGGCTCTTGTATAAAGGAAACTAAATGGGTCAGGATACTTCCATTTTGGAAACTAACAGCTAGGAGAAGGCAATTAGTGTGTGATTATTCCTCCTTTTTTTTTTCCTCTAAATGCAGAAACTGGGAATCCTCCAAACAAATGATCGGACTGCAGGTTTAAAGCATACGGAAAGAAGTATATTTTCATGCACTGAAAAATTAAATTTTGAGAAAAATTAGTCAGAGCCAGAGGAGATACATTTAATAATTACTGATCGACTCAATGGTTTGGTCTGAATTTCTGGTTCTAGTGATCTCCAACCTGCTCACCACAGAAATTGAGTCAGGGAGAAGCAAATGTATCCACCCTCTCTCTTGACATAGCTTCTCTGTCTGGGACAGCACAGTGAGCTAGGTGAATCCAGACCATTTGGGGCATTTCAACATTTTGTAGCATAAGCAACCACAGCAAGATAATCAAGCAAATAAATACTCAGTTAATGGAATACAGTAAAATAATATTTTATCTCTGAAACAAAATTTGTGAAGTATTTACTGGCTTGGGCACAGTAGAGAAGATCTTTCCACACAGAGGAGCTATATCATGAATCCCTTGTGCCACACAGATCTGGAATATGGAGAGCTCAGATTTCAGTGGAAGTTATCAGACAGCCTTCCCCCAGCAGCAGAAAAGTAGGGATGAAGTCCTACATTTTGAGGCAGGGCTAAGTAACTCACAGAATTGTTACCCAGCATTATTTATGCTCTTGGAATCCATCAGCCGTGCTGTGACTTCTGTGATCAGATCAGTCTTATGCTCATTTTTAAATACTTTTATTTCAAAGGATTAGGAACTAATAACCTGTATCACCCAAGGTTATAATTATTATAGTTGTACTGAATATAAATAGAGGTCAAAGATTACAGTTCATATTGAACAATTCTGTTCAGCAGACACAACAAAACAATGAGGAAGTAATTGCTCCAAAAGATGAGGCTGCTTGTGAAAGAACAGCTTAAAAAGGGAAGCTGTGGCTAAGGCTCAGACTTGCAATCCGCATGATTTTGCAACTGGCTGGACATTAGGAGGACTTACACTGACTGAGTATATGTGCATTCTTAGACCCAGCAAATGGAAAATGCTCAGTATGGTTGCATAAGAAGTCTAAGTCAAGGCACAGGATTGTCATTGCCAGCTCTTGCTCAATGTTCTGTGCAGCTGAAAAAAAATCCCAGCAATGTCAGTGCATTTTGCTGTTCAGAAATTGTTTTGGGTGTCAAAGCTCAAATTCATGATTTCCCTCTTACTCTTTAGTCACCTTTTTATCAAAAGTCTGCTCCTTCTTTTGAGTCTACTGGTGTGCCCGAGCCTGCATGTCAGAGTGCTGCAGAGAAAGAAAAGTGGCCTCTGTTTTTTCTAAAGAATGGGGAGCAGCAGAAAAAAACCTCCAAATCCCTGCCACAAAAGAGTTTGTCCCTCTCCACTTCCAATTCTCTTCTTTTGTCTCATATGAAAAAAACAGATGTTTAGACCTGCCTCTCCCATTAACACAGTTTCTTGACACTCTGTCTTTTCTTTCTTATAGATTTGCAGGTCTGCTAAATCACCTTTGTGAAGGCCACACACAGAAACAGGATGGAGGTATCTACAGCATCTAGGTATCTGTTCTGCTAAGCTGCTGCAGATGCAATCATCTTTCGCCTGAGCCTGAGCAAGTACAATGACTTTTCAGTCAAAACTGTGGTTAGTTTTCCAAACTTCCATAAAATTACAGAGGAACTTCCCATACCTGATACAGAAATGCCAATGATACAGTGGCATGAAATAGTTAAATTATTAAAATTAAAAATTAAATTAGAAAAATACTAGTTTTTCAATGCCTGCTTTTTGATTCAGGAGGATCTTCTGACTCTTTTGATAGTATGTTCTTGTTTGTGCTTAGGATCTCTAGTTAGAATAGTGTGCTGTAGGGTGGTTGCTCTACCAGCATCACAACCACAGACAAAAAAAGACCTTCCTCACCTTTACCCTTCTCTCCCCATCCTGCTTGTTCATTAGTCATGGCCATGCTCCCAAACCTTTATTCAGATATCTATTGCTGTAAAAACTTCTATATACTGCTATCTCTCTCTCTCACTTTAAAAACAGGATTGTGTTACACTCGTGGGGAAATGAAAAGTTTGTCACTGAAGTAAAATGACGATAAGGGAGGGCTTTTTTATCATTTTTTGGAAGTATCAGATCTCAAGTTTCACTTGTAATGCATTCAGATTTCCTTACAAGAGTACAAAGTGAGCATGTCAGCCTTGCTGGTGATTTAAGTCTCATCTATTCTGCTCCAGATGGCCTGTCCAGGCACGAAAAGGACAGATGGCTTCAGACATCTCAGTGGTAGGAAGTGGAAACAGAGCAGATTTTTTCCTGCGTGTGCTTTTCTTTTTGTTGCTGCAGGAGCAGTTGGGTGATAGTGAGTGTTCATTTAGTCCATTGCCCTTATACTGGACAAACTTTAGGTCTCAGATAATGGTTGAAATGTCTACAACCATCTCAGTCTCTCTGATTCAGGTTTTTGTTCTCTGACAAGATTATATTCCAGTCATTAAAAAGGCACACCTGAGAGCAGAAGAAACAAACATATTGATCTCAGATTAATATATTTTTCTTTTTAAATCCTACTACCCAATCAGCTTTTTCCAGGAATGCAGTCTTATCTGTGGCAGCTAACTCAGAGAGGCTACCACTTCTAAAAGTTATTCTTTAATACTTATTCATAAAAATTTGCAGAACTAAGATGGGCTTAAGCACTTCCCTTTAATGATTTCACTGCTATCCAATCAAAAAGTAAAAAAAAAAACCCAAGAATTTTCTTTTTATATTATTACAATAAATTCCAGCCAGAATTCAGCTGTGATTTTTTTTTTCTGTTAAAAAACAATTAAATCTGGACTTGTATTCCCAATAAGCAAACTTGATATGCTGTGAAACTGCACATCAGAGTTTGAATAACAACCATCACATCTTCATGATTCAACAAAGCTTTAAATCTGTTCCTCAGACACTAATTATAGGGTAATTAATTAATCCTGGAATGGGTAATTTAGCCTTGACTGGGTCCTTTTGCAGGCCACCAGATTCTGGCCTGCAAAATGGATATCATGACATTGCTACAACACACAGGGAGATGGGCATGGCATTAAGTTATATTTCTAAATGTTTTAGACGCTGTTTAGCTGTCATTACCTAAAATATATGCTAAGTGTTGAATTATTTTCTGCAAACATTGCTTTTTGGGACATTTCCTAGACATACGGCATTAGCTTTCCTGACAGGAAACCAGAAACCACTGTCGAGAATGCCTTGGCTTCTGTGCAGTGTCAGAGTTCCAGTAACACAAAGATCAATCAGCCTATTTAGCAGATTATAGAAGACAAACAGAAATTCATGCTTTAGCAAGGGTCAATATTTGCTGTTGCCTCAGTTTGTAAAACGATAAAATGTCATAGAGTCTGAGTTGAAGGGAATGACCTTTAAAAATAAAAAGAGGGAAGGAGCAAAATTAATAATCTTTATTACAGAATGCTTCCCAGTGAGAAAGAACA
This sequence comes from Edolisoma coerulescens, assembly GCA_013397115.1. Taxonomy (NCBI): domain Eukaryota; kingdom Metazoa; phylum Chordata; class Aves; order Passeriformes; family Campephagidae; genus Edolisoma; species Edolisoma coerulescens. Next base: position 326,579 of record VWZW01002517.1, on the reverse strand, counting down.
AAACCTGAGATAGAGACTACACATATTAGGAAGAAAAAAGAAAAAAAAAAAAAAGGTATTGTGGAGCAAAAGGGGGGTGGATTCTGAAATAGCATCTTGTTAATATACTGCTGTATTTTTCAGCAGAGATAAAAAGAGCATTATTCTGCAAAGTGTCAAGAAAAATATGATATCCAGCTTTCAATCTATGGAAAGAGACTGTTCTTAAATTGAAATATTGCATAAATAGTGCACAACCAGCAAAAATATAGAAAATAAAGCTCTTTTTTTTACTGGAGACCTGAAAATAGAGTAGAAGGAGAGAGAAGTACCTCATTTCTCCAGGATGCTAAAAGCTAGAAATAATTTAGTAGTGAATAATCAATGTGAAACCAGCAGTCTGTCTCCATTACCTTATGCCATGTAGGTCAACAGGAGAGACAGACAGAGAAGTGTTGAAATTAAAGATTATTTTCATTCAGCTTGCATAAATGCAAATCATACCTATGTTATTTGCCTCTTCTGTGAACAGGGAAATGAAGTTTCGTATTTCTCCTTTTAGAGTCTTGAAATATTTTAAATATCTAACTTAGAATGAATAAGTAGTCTTCAAAAAATGTTTTGAGGTTTTTTCTCTGTCCATCTTTTTACACACTGCAAAGCCCAGAAAACTTATTAAAACATCAGGAATTTAATCATATCTTTAGTTTAAGATTTTTTCATCTGAAATTTTTACTTCTCTAATAAATGTCCAGAGAACATCAGACCCTTCTGAAAGACCAAGGTAAGGAGGAAAGGAGACTAAAATTGGCCCAAATAAATTTTATGTGTAATAGTTGGCAATGGCTGCACGTTGACTGAAGTTCATTGTAGAGCCAGTCCCACGAATAGAATGAGGATTTTCTTTCACAGCATCTTCTTCTGATGCCAACATCTCCATTGTTTGCATTCAGATGGCATTTCCCACCTATTCCCATACTGCAGAACCATTTCTAAAAGCGTGTTTTATTTGCCACGTGTATTTTGTTGCACTTCAGTTCCATGTCGCAGAGATCCTGTGAAAGAGCACGGAGTTCATTGTCACAGGTCTCTCTTCACAACCTCAGCACACTCTTAATAAACCACAAGGTGACTAAAGCATAAAAGACACACTTAAAGCACTCTATGGCAGTTATTTGCAGCAAGCCCCAGTTGTTAATGACTCAACTCAAAATGTTGTTTTGATTCCACGTATTAATGATCCATTGTAACCTAGGTGACTCATTTTAATTACACTTACTAGAACAGAAATTCTAGTCTTCAAAATTAAATAGAAAGGTGGTGTTCTTAGTAATAAACCAACCTAAAAATTGACCATTAATTCCGATAACAGACAACTGACCTGAAAGTTTGGGCCATCTACTTTAGTTGTATGTCAAATATCCTTTTGTAGTTGGTCCTTATTACAATCCATAAAAAATAAAATACCCCAAAGCAAAATTATTAAGAGATAATGGATGCATCATCACTTAAAATTGTAGGACTGTATTTTTTCTTATTTTATTTAATAAGATATAGGCCAGATTTTTTCTTTTAAAATCTCAAATACATGGTTTGGAAGGTTAGAGTTCTTTGAAATATTGTAATTTATTAATATGGTAGGAAAGGACGTCATTTGAATTTAATTACAAAAGAATGATGCAGGTTTCCTTGTAGGCTGACTGAAAAATTATACCTTATCAATATTTATTAGAATCACGTTGCTAATCCTAACTCCATGGACCCTTATGCAACTTTTAGAACACTTACCTTATTTGCCACTTGGCTGTCATTGCATTAAAATACGCTTATACACCCACCCAGCTGTATATTTGTTTTTAGCAAAAATCAAGTAACTGGAGATACTGTGTACTCTGAGAAGTAAGCAAGTGATTAAATTCCCTAGGTTAGCCCCAAATCTATAAGTCTGATTTTTTGTAGTTCACAGTGTTAAGGAAGTAGAAGACCAATTTCTCAGGCTTATCATATTTATTACATTATTATCAAAAGGAAATTGAATTCTCATTGCAATAGTCATTTTCATATGCAATGCAGGAAATAGAATTTGCCTTGAAGAATTTTTGTGTAATATGAAAGACCTTATTGGTGCCTTCCAGTGTCAAAAGGAAGTTAATTAAGTCCCAAATAGTCCAGCCTTCTCTTTTTCCTTCAGAAAAGGATGGTAAAATACTGTACTGAATTATCTCTTGTCTATCTTTTGATTTTTTTTAAAAAAAACCTTTTCTGCACCATTCAGAGGGAGGAAAATCTCCCAAAAATTGTTCAGCAAAATCATCTCATGAAGAAAACACTATTGTAAACAGCTGAAAACCAAAGGAATGTTATTATTTTTTTACAAATAGAAAAGGCAGAGCAGATCAGAAGTATATGCAATATTCAGAAAATAGCCCACATATAAGTTCATTCTTCCTTTTTGTTGCTTTAAAAAACTGCTATCAACTGACAAAGTATATTGTTCTCAATGCTTATGTACAATCCCATTTACAAATAAATGGGGTTTGCTCCTTTTTTCCCAAAAAATAGTTTGGAGGAAATTCCCAAAATACAAATAATTTGGTTATCTAATAGTTTATTTCTGGATTTGATTGTTCCAAAACAAACATCTTCCATGTTGTGTGTGAGCTCTTTAAATGTAAAATCAGTAGTGCTACAAATGAATTCCCTACTTTTCGGGTAATTGTTATATTTTTCTGACAAGTTTATATTAATTGTTATATTTTTCCATTTATTTCTGGAGAAGTTGCTTTGTGCTTGGCTTTGACAAGGACGAGTTTATTTCAGCTTCAAAGAGGACACAGGTAAACTTTTAATTTAAAAGTTTAGGTAACATATATGGCCAAATGTGGAAAGTGTGGCAAAAAGCTCTGGACATGTTCATTGGCAGGTGAATTCCTGTGAAAAAAATTCACCTGTGGCATTGGGACTAGACATGGAGAAAAGCACTGGTTCCAGTAGGTGCAACATTTTTTTCAGGCTTTTGTTGTTAAATGAAGCTGTTGAAAGGTAGTGAGGGTGCAGGGCTCAACCTGAGCCCCAGCACTGCTGAAATGTGTAACACAACGGGTGCAATAGAGGACATCTCAAAATGGCACATAAACTTTGATGGCCAAGGTAATGAACAGCAAAAACACTGGTTATTACGTGAAAGTGGAATGTGCAATTAATGTTCCAGTGGCATAGAAGAATTCTAGTAATTGAGAAAATCCCTCTGTGATTTTAAGGCATGGTGCCAAATGTACGAATACCTTTCTTGTCTAGAAAGTTAATCTGGCATGTTGCTTGCATGTTGTCCAAAACTTGGCTACTGGGCAGTGAAAGGTCTCTGGTTTAGACTGCCTGGGTTCCCCAGGTTCAAAGTTTAGAGTGTTGCTTGTTCTGAAGGTGTAGAACTTGTGCAGAGCCAACAGTCCTGCAAAACAACCCATAAACTCCTTCAGGTTCAGGGTCCCCAGTATTGCCCCAGGCAACGGGGTGGGTGAATCTGTGAAGGGTTCAGAAGATCACCGAAGTCATAAACCTGTTTTTCACTCAGTTTAACCAGTTATTCAGATTAATCCTGTAATGAAAATATAACACTAGCATTTCTAGCATTTTCCAGCTGTGAAAGGGATCAGATAACTCTTCTCTAATCATCCACGGAAACTTTGAGAAGACCAGCAATACCATTTCCCAGTCATGTGTGTTTAATTTGCTTACCCTTTCTGCAAATTCAGGCAGAAGAAAAAAATTATTCTGCCTGCTTAGAAGATTGAACATTACTTATAAAAGAACTTGTCAGCCACTAGTTCAAAACATTTTTACAAAGGTATTGCACGTAGCAAAAGATGGCACACTGGTTACACAACTGGGGCATTAGGAAAATTAGATTGTGTTTAACACGCTTGCTTGAGGGTATTTTCAAATTACTTTAATAGATATAAAATTAGGTTCCATAAAAAGATATATTCCTACTCTTTTGTAATTTTCAAGTGTAAATCAGCAAGAACTGCGGAGAAGTGATAATAACTGCCTCCAAGTGAAGTGGGTATATTTAACCTCTCAAGCAAAGTCCATTTCAGCTGACTTTGGGAAGGGAACCAGGTTCTGTTACCCTGCTTGCACAATCTTCCTCCTCTCTTCAGTCAGCAGCCAGTGAGCAATTAGGCCACACATAGAATGAAGTGGAAGTATTGCACAAGTTGATTGGTATATGGACAAACACACCCTCATGTATTCGAAAGAAGAAAATTAATTCACATCAAAGACTAATCAACTGTAGCCTTGAAATGAAACAGAAAATAAAGTTTTTTAACTGACAAATTTTATAAGATGTATTTTACAACAGTCACACAGTGCAAACTCTTAAGCATAATTACATATGCCCATCTGTTTATAGGGAATTTAAAACATCAATGTCTCCTGAGCTTGAACAGTCACTCAGGAGCAGTATATCTCATAGTAATCAACCCTCAATACTCGTGTATGAGACAAAAACTGAACTTCAACTACAGATACCCAACTGGAATATGAGTATTTTCTCTTAGAGGATAGCAGCAGTTCACTTCAGAAAAAAAAATTCTATAAAAATCAATTCCAGCTAAACAAGATTTCTGATTTTCTGTGTTTTTCTGCATCTTTCTAGGTTTATATGACTTCTCTTACCATCTCAACACTACTCCAGCAATTAAATCAGCACAGGACACTTATTTTACTGCATGCAAGTGAGGCAGGCAGAAAAGACCACTTTCTAGAAAAGTGGAGTGTTTTTGCAAAAGCTGCTTTTCTCCATTCAGCTACTTCACCTTGTTCTCAGCCTCATCTTTTTCAAGGTTTTATATTTCTCTTGAGGAGGAAAGGGGTAGCCAGGGCTATTTTTAGAAGCACTGATTCACAGTCTTTCATGTTTCCCTATTCCCATCAGTGCTGGTTATTAGGGGAGTACAATGTCTGGCAAACACCACAACAACATTCAGACTTTCAGCATCACCTGAAATTACCCTAGAAATAGTCCAAAACAAAAAGACACATGTTTTTAATTAGAATGTTGTGGTTTCTTTTAAATGAGTTAGACTCATAATTTGGAGTTTATTTTAAATAAGTATTTAGTACATTCTTTCCTCCCAGGTTACAGATATTGTAATTTGTGTCTGAAAGGGCTCTCCTAATCACTTGCATGAAGAAGGAGATCGTATGAGTTAGCTTTCTCAAGAACCTCAACCAGTGTGAAAACAGCAGAAGAAGAGGAAAGAAAGAGGCACTGAAGCAGAAGTTATTTCTTGGTCTGCAGTATTCATTAATATTTTGATTCATTTTTGTTCTCAGCCAGTCGAGTAGAATACATTTTATTTTTATATGGCTTCTTATGGCACAAACCTCTCTCTCTGAATTTCACTTATGCTTAATTTATAACCTCTAAGCCAGGTTCTTTCACATTCATCTTGTGCTGGGAAGCTCCATTAATTTCTGTGGAATTACTTCCAATTCCAAAGGAAAGAAGAATACATCCTCCCTTCATTCCCTCTCCATTAGAGCAGAGAGTGAGCTGAGATGTGCTCCTGCTCATGCTCTGCAGGGAAACATCTTCCAATTCCACCTGACATAGCAGGGTAGGTATGAGATACCAGCAGTAGTGCAAGGTGTTGCTTTACTACATTTCTCTTTGCCATGGAAAGTGGGAATATTGCATTTAGAACAGTTCACTCCACTTTCCAAACCAAGGGAATTTAGCCTTACCTCCGTTACATCCATAGTACACAAGAGAATCAATATTTCCCAGCTGAAGTTTGCTCATCCAGTATCCATCACCCATCAAAGGCAGCACAAGAGCTAATTCCATTATCAGATTTAAGGAAAGCTGCCAGCTCTGGTGATTCTCTTTAAGTAGCTGGCTTACAGATCTTGATTATATCTAAACAATGCAACCTTGCACAAGGATTGCTTTTAGTCATTATATGGAAATAAAACACATTTAATTCCCAGTCACTTTGGATCCCACCATTTTTCAATAAAACCAATCTGACTTAAAAATCAGATGTGGAGAGATGAACACACTTCATGGAAAGTGACAGGTTCTATATCTGTATTTCATTCAAGAAATGCCACAACATACCTAGGCAGATTAAATGAGAAAAAAAGAGGACAGAAATTATACTTCTTGTAATGTATTTGTTGTACCTACAGGTATAAACACACTGAGAAACCCTGAATTATACTCACAGAAAATCTGTCCAAAACCACTTTTGGGCAGGGATCAAGAATTGAAAACAAGGAGAATCTCGGGAAGCAACTGAATGTGGTTAGAGTGATTAGAGGATACCTGTAGGTAATTGACAAATCTGCATATGCTGGGAAATTAATGAAGACAGATGTTTCCTAAGAAGATTCAATTACAGTATTTTACTTGACATGGGAACTAGAAAGTCACGTATTACTTGCTTCAAACTCTTTGAGATGCTGAACATAAAGTACAGCCTAACATGTGATGCTTATTACATTATTTCACTTTTTGTGGAAGTTTTTAAACGGCTCCCACCTGAGTTAAGAAAATGTAAAGTCATGATTTAAGACAGCTGCAGCTAGGCAGCTCGCCTGCCTGTAAAGCAGAATAGTTTTGTAGTACTGTGGTGGTGTGGAACTGATCTCGTTCTCATGTAAAATATGAAGAATATACAAATCTTTTTAATATATATAAGCACAGAATATTAGCAGTCTTTTACTTTAGTTCAGTGTTCTTGCAATGAATGTTTTTCATGGTCAGAGAATAAAAATGGTCCAGGTCGTTAATTCCCTTTCAGCTTATTAAAAAAAACTAGCAGTGTAAGAAGACCAAAATATACAATAAAACACTGCTTGACATGAACTGTCAGAAAAATTTCCAGTAAAATATTACACCTACCCCAGCCTTTGGTTAAAGGAAGTAAATACTCATAATGAATTATCTGCAGGCAATTTGGACAAACCCACTCACTCACTTTGCTTTTTGCGGCAGTCAAAACCCCCTAATTTTAGCTTTATACACCCACACACAGTCTAGCTGATTTCAGTGAGCACTGCAGAGAGCAGAGACCCACACAATATGCCAGCACTAGACTGTCAACTCAGGATTTATTAACATGAACCTTCTGGATATATTCTACTCTCTTCAGATCTCAGTAACTCAGTAATTTGTATCTGTCTGAGGAAAACAAACAAACACAAAATCAAAACAGATGAATACAGAATCTCTTTTATTATAAGTCACATTTGCATGTTTTCTAGTAACTACTGTCAGAATCCTTTTTTATATTGTGTATTATCACTCTCTATAAATACCTGAAAGGAGTCTGTAGTGACTACAGGGGGTCAGCCTCTTGTCCCAACTAGCAAGCAATAGAGTGAGAGGGAATGGCCTCAAGTTGCACCAAGGAAGGTTTAGAACTAGATATTTCTTCACTGAAAGGGTGGTCAAACATTGGAAGAGGCTGCCCAGGGAAGCGGTGGAGTCGCCATTCCTGTAGGAATTTAAAAGATGTGTGGATGTGGCACTCGGAGACATGGTTTAGTGGTGGACTTGGCAGTGCTGGATTAATGGTTGGACTCAATCATCTTAGAGGTCTTTTCCAACCTAAATAATCCTATAATTCTGTGATTAACCTCAGCATTCTTTCTAAAGAAGGGATCATGGCTGAAATAAAGCATCGGTTCTCCCTGGCTGCTGAAGGCTTGTCAGGCTTCCCAAGCTTAAAGAAAGCTTTGGTGCTGCCCATATTCCTGGATTCCCCCTGCCCACGCCTGCACCTCGCCCCGTGTTGCTGCAGCCCCGCTGCTGCTGTCCCCTCGCCAGGGGCAGCGGGTGGGTGATGTCCCTGAGCAGTGCTGCCTCTGGGACACACAGGTCAGCGCCCTGAGTCCGGGCGGGGAACGCACGCAGCCCACGCGCGGTGGGAAAGGTCTGCGCTCCAAGGGGCCTTGGCTCGTTCCCAAGTGTGTTCTGTGTCACAGGTGTTTCCTCATCTCATTTTGATGCCATTATCACGTGATTGAAATTGGGTAAAAGCTGAGCTTCTTCACGTGCTCTTGCTTACACTGCAGAAAAGGATTAGCTGAGGAACCAGAAAACTTCGTGGAATTCTTCCAGACACAGTAACTGCACAGGACACTTTTTGTCAGTGCAGTTTCTATACGTGGTGATTAGCCAGAGATTAATGCCTCGAAAAACATTATACCAATTGCACATATATCCAAGTGTAATTTTTATTTAGAACACTTCTTACTGTAAAATGGAGTGTGATATAGTGTTGGGTTGGTTATCAGCACAATGCTGACCACTGCAGTGAGCTGAAGGACCAGCCTCTCATGCAATTAGGTGGGTAAATGAACAAAATGTTGTGGTGTTCTTTTCCCTCTGTGTTTTCATAGTCTTACCCTAATAATTTCTTTGTGTTTATTATCCAAATGACACCCCTGCAGAAGCCAACCAGTGCATGCAAATAAAAATGAAATGCATTTTAGAATTTGTGTAGACATAGTGGGCTTTTGTAGAACAAACTGCTTGGTAAGCAATGTGTAGTAAATATTTTAAAAAGCTTTACAAAACCTCTTGATTTCATCAGTATCCATATCATCAGGTTTTAACATCCCATGGGAAACGTTTTTCATTAAGTTCAGCTTTAGGTTTGCATAACAGGAACTTATCCAGGACGTTTTCACTGAAATTTTAAGGGGTTTTTCTGCCCACGCCTTTAATAGAGAGCACTATTTTTTATCTGAAAGCTTGTCAGATCAGACCCTTACCATCTGACACCGACATTTTCTGACCTTTTCTCTGACTGGTTCCCTTGCAAGAAATGCTCACACAAAGTGGATCAAACCAAACATTAAAATACAGACAATAACAATATATTCTTTCCAGGCTTCCAGTTCACATCTCATTTTCTCTGTTCCTGCCTATTCATTTGTAAATTCTTTGTCTCTCATACATTGCAGTGTTCAATGCTGTCAATTAGGAAATTAGTAAGGGTGAAAAAAAGTTTTGTGTGCAGTGACTGTGCAGAATGCCCTCTGTCTGAAGCACATATTGGCTCTCCAGCCTTGCTGTATATAAGTGTCTCCTGTTATTCAATACACTTATCCTTGGTAGCCCTACATTTTACAACTCTCTCTCCTCTGTAGATGGGAATTTGAGGTATAGAAATAATAGAGGTTGGATCAACCAAAGGAACTTAATATCATACTGTTCCAGCAGCCCTAGCAGGGTGTAAACATGATGAGAATTTACAATCTCAGTTCGCCCACTGCCTACCCCTAGAATACATCAAGTCCCTAAATAACTAATTTTGCACTATGAAGGTCACTAGATGCCTAACCAAGTTTTCCTTAGGATGCCCTAAATCATCCCAACCTTTCCAGTGCCAAGTAGCAAGGATCTCGACACAAAATGGGGTTCAAAAACTGAATGATTCTCCAAGGTTTTTACATGGCTGGGTTCCACGAGGTGTTCCCAGGTAAATCTAACCAGAAAGTGCTGGGAACAGTGAGGATAGTCTTGATCACTGACCCACATCAGAGGCAAAGCTTCAGGAGTGCCAGTACCAAAGCCACTGTAGCCATTGGCAATATCTCCACGTGTTAAACAAATAATGAGAGGTTGAAATTTATCATAGGACGAGACCAATGATGCATTATCAAAAGGCTTGGGAGATCCAGAGCAGAACATAGATTTCACCCACTAAGAAAGATCCCAGGTGAAATCTAGGTGCTGTAGAGTTCACCAATTTCAGGGCAGAGTACTGAACTTTAGTTTAGTTAATTTAGCAACATCAGATGGAGCTGTATAGTTGAGGGCTTCCAAGTTTGAAGGTTAGTATAACATTACCTGAAATTATGATAAACTATCTGGGGAACACAGAAACAGTCCTCATGGTCTTCTATAACTCCAGCATATTTTCCTATGCATTATAAATTTAACCCCAAGACATTTTCATTATGAATCAGAGTACAAGTACTCTATGAATCAGAAAACACCACCTCTCTCACATATTCCTTCCCTTGTACTGTCATGAGCACTAAAATATTTAACAGTAACCTTTAGAATATCATGACTGACACTTGTACCTGACCACTATTGTTTCAGGTCTTTAGAGATTGAGACAGATTGATGTGTAATGGTTGGGTTACCCATTGTATTCTCACAGTTTGTTTCAAACACTGCAATTAGAGAGTCAACGTTCCTTTCAAAATGAAGCTTACTGTTAGAGGAAATCTCTGGCTCTGATAGCTGTCCTGTCTTATAAAGGAAGCATTCTCCTTTTTTAGGAACACCTGTCTGATGTGTATTCAGAGGAAGAAAAGTGATTAGAAAACAATCTTAATCTAATGAATGTACTCACAGTTTTCAGTGAGAAAAGCATGGTTCAATCTTTTTCAGGCATATATGAAATTATATACTTAATGAAAATAATATAAATCAACACTAAGGTTAAAAATTACTCTTTAGACATACACATAAAAATTACTTTTAGACATAGAAATTACTTTTTATCTCACTACCATTCCATTTGTCTCTCAAATTTCCATTCTGAAGAGATTGTAGTTGTAGCATTAGACATGGAAAAAAAGATATTTGCATCTTGTTAGGATTGATAAAATACATGAACACTAAATGAGCATAAGATGCCTTTTGAACCTTTTCCCTGTTGTGCTGTGCTCTGTGAGTCAGTAGCTGGACTATGTTGAATGGAAGAGGGCTCTGATTATCATTCCAAAGGGATGTTTCGGACTTCTGTCAGACTGTTTTCACAACGCAGGTGAATTTACATTTCTGATGGGGAGCCTATTTTAAAGGGCTTTTAACAGATTTTTCACTGGGTTTGTTCCATACAAAATAGAAATTATTATTTCCTGAAGAATAAATTCATATTTAAGAGTGGGATGCAATCATAATTTTGAATTCCCGGAATCTCAGAAGCATGAAGTCTTTTTATTGCTGTTCCCCCTTACACTAATGCACTGTTTGCCTTTAACCCTAATTTAATTTTCTTTAATTTTAACCCTAATTTGATTTTCTTTCAAGTTTTACTGTCTCTGGATAGATTTACTGTTCATGATATTTATGTCTTTCATTAGGGGGCAGCAAAGAAAGAATCAGAAGATTAAATTAATTTTTGTTTCTATTTTTATAACTCAGCATTAGAACCTGAACTAGTCACTAGATGTCATTCTAACACACCAAATAATTTCTTTGAAATTAGGCACTGTTCTACCATAAATGCTACCTGTCTCTTGAATTTCCTTTTAAAGGTGAATGCTTACTTTACTGCAATCCCTATTCATTGCAGCTGCAACTAATTAATTGTTTCAATGTTCTGACCACAAAAAAAATTTAAGAAATAGGTGGAGCTAAACGATTAATATCATCAGCAATTCTTGCATTACATTGTATTTGTCTTCTGAGTCTCATTAAATAATCAGCCACTGCTGAGTTCAAAAAATTTCAAAGATTTCATTAATTCTAGTATGCTTGAATGTTGTCTAAAATTTATACTGAAAATGTATTATTCATTTTCATTTCATTATATCAGCCGACCCAGGCAAGAGCAATATTACGCAGCTTTGGTGACCATTTTGCTGTTTGAGTGAGTAGTCAAGGAAACAACTTGCTTACACAATATTTTTCGGTGAAAGCTATAATCAATCTCTTTTCAAAATATGCCTGTCTGAGGACTTAAAAATCCTTTGTGCCATCATTGTGTAGTAGAGGAAGACTGCCAGGGGGATAATAGCAAGGCATTATGGAGTTTTAACTCACTGTCTTCCACTGCTTCCTTTTGTCTTTTGATCCCTCTGATGGTTGGTATTTTGATGTGGGTGTGATGGCTAAAACATGAACCTTGCTGGAGGAGCTCAGTGTGTACCCAGATCCAAGACTGAAGAGAATGAAGACAGGGACAAGGTCAGCCTGCTGTTCTAATCTTTTGCCTTTATTTTCTCATGTTCTTGCTCTTCCTTTCAATCCTCCTTCACTTCCCTTTGAAGCCCCAGCAGTATCAGGTGGCTATTTTTCCAGTTAGATCAATTCAGTACTGCAGTCACTAAATTCCTGAGGTATTCCTCCTGTTGAAACATTACTGTAAGCTCCTGCACACGTCTGGATGCTTGGATTTACAGATCAGGAGGTGATGTATTCTCTAAAGAAATTTCCACCTTCAGTTGTTCAGTGCCCTTTACTTTACCCCTTACTCCCCCACCCAGCAAAAGAAAATGTGTGAATTCCCAACCACGATGACCAAAGTCAGTTACTTTAAATCAACTAATCGATGCAAGAAGTTTCTGTAAACCCAGCTGGTTTTGATTGAGGTAACCTAGGCTGGTTAGAAGCTTTTTGGTAGAGAAGTGGGGAGTAGGACAGGAAAGCAAAGAACAGCTGAGGGTAGTAAAGGCTCTGTCTGATACAGATGAAGAAGGGAACATCCACCCACAGAAAATGTGGAGTTAAAAAAAAATACTTTCAGAGAAAACCCTAATATAAAAAATATTTGTAGAATTCAATTTAGTTTAGAGAAATCCAGCTTGGTACATGCACCAAAAGTGAACTGAATTAAACACAGTGAGAAATTCACATGTCGAGAGCTTGTTTCTCTCTTCATATTTTGTTCCTGGTCAATCTTATGACAGATTAAATCTTCCTTCCGATAATTCATGGACTACTGTAGCAAAAAAGAGTGTCAAAAATGTTAAAATATGGGTAGAGTCTCATGAAAAATTGTGCCTATACAGCTAATTTGTAAGGTATTATATTGCATATTGATCTACAAGTGAACATAATTTTTACCTATTGAAGACCAAAGCAATTAATTTTAAAAATATATAATAAATATTACATAATAAAGGCAAAGAAACTTATGCTTCATTAAGTTTTATTTAGTTTATTGTTAAGCTTTATTAAGTTTACATGGAACCTTTGAATCAGTGCAATTTTTTAATTGACAATTTAGGTAGATCTGTATACATATGCAGACATGTTTTATAGCACATTGCAAACCTACAGTGTGACATCTGATGATTTACAGCTACCTAGAAGGTCCATTAAATTAGTTTGCTGCAGAAAAATGTCTACACTGAAAGTTACTTATAATTTTCTTTAGTGGAAAACCTATCAGCAAACTAAAAGCTTTGCATTTCTATCCAGTTCCTGATTTGTGCAACCAGTCCTTTCCCATGAAAATTATATTGTGGACAGGGTATTGTTGATACGAGATAAAGGAGAGAGAAGCGGCAAATATTTTTGCAGAAAGGAAAGGTGAACTCCTAGTCTAATCATATTTTATGTGGAAACTAAAAACTTGCAGTTTAATCATTATACTTATAATAGAAATTAGTACAAATTTACCTTTGAGAGCACCTATTAGATATCACTGGTAGGTTTGTCTCAAACCAGAGAGGTGCAATGCAATTCATCCATGCAGCTAATTCTTCACTTCAATAATTTCTATTTAAAATGTTGTTGGACACAGAGTTTTCCCAGAGTACCTGCACAGTGTTAGAAGTTGATTCTAGTGATTGAAAAATGGAACATGATGTTTCCTTTCATCTCCACTTCTGTGGATTTCCTCTGGTGGATGTGGGGTAAGTGCTGCAGTTTCTAAAACAGCATGACATAACAAACATAAGCCTGTTGCACCTCTGGAAGATTCATTCTTAATTTTTCCTTCTTGATGTGGGACTCAGCCTTTCTGGAAGGAGGTGTCTCCAAACCTTCTGGAAGAGCTCTTTGAGCAGGTCAAAGGGGGAGCTGGGGTTGATTTTAAAACCCACATTACAATTTTTGTTGCATGCGCTAGAAAACAGACTGGCCAGGAATAGACCATGCCCAGTTCTGCATGAAATTGTCTTAGTTGATCCATTGAAATATTTAAGGGCTGTAACTGGAAGAGTTACAGAAATGAGATTCCGTTACATAAAAGTATTTCTTGTGCTCTTTGCAAAGAGGGCAGAACAGAAAGTCTGAATGCAAGAACTGAAAAGAAGCGATACAGTGAAATGCTTTTGTCTCCCAGCCTTTCAGTGAGGAAACACAGAGCCTTTGTCCTAACCTGAATGGCTCATCCAAATGCAGTTTGAAGTCATCCAACCTGTCTTAAGTCACTTTTTAAAGTCATAGCTTCTCTTTGACATATCTTTCATAATCTTACTGAAAAAAATCCTGGGATTAAATTATCCTCCTAGCAGCAGTTATCAGAAGCCAAACAGGAGTAAAAGAGGTGGATTGCATATTTTTACAATGAAAGATTGCAGAATTGTTGAGTAGTTTTACATTTTTATTTGTCTCCCTTTGTCAATTCAATGTTGGCAGCAAAATCATTAGGCTCTGGGCACTTGAATCTCAGCAATTTATAGAATGCATGTCAGAAATATTGCATGTTGAATTTACAAAACCCATCACAAAGGAGACAATAATTATTTCAAGAAATAATCATGACAGATTTTCAGAAAAAATGCCTCATTCTTTTGTGGAAGAGGAACTCTGTTAGTGTAATTCAGGTCTTGATCGGATAACTGTAGAAGCCTAAAAAATGAATTTTTCTTTCCACCTACGTATAGTCAAAACTAAGGCCATGAATGGGATTCTGACATACACATGAGATCCTTCAACATGTTCAGATTTCTCTGGTTTGAGCCATTTTACACCCCTTTTACAGAGATGCTTGTGATTTAGCTGCACCCACACAGTTTTGTTGGGAAGATGCAATATTTACAGGAAAATAAAGATTTTTCACTCATTTATCTCTTCTGCCTCTTGAAGTTCTACAAGCAGCTACACCTTTGCATTGTGCAATGTGCAAAGGCAATGGCATTACTTTACTGCCAGCTGACAGAGGTCTGGGGCTTAGTCCAACACCACCCAGTCTGAGCTGTAGACAGAAGCAGCTCTTCTCTGCACTCCTGGCAGACATAGCCATGTCACCAGAGTCCTCATACTGAGAGCAGAAATTCAGGCCTTTATCATAGGCAAGAGTTTCCCATTTTGTCAATGCTACTCAGATAAAGTGAGCCTTTCGTTTTTGTGAGAGGTGGTTTAAAGACTTGGGTCAGGGCCTGAGAGAGACTGTAGAGTATAAATCAGTTTTCACTGGTTTATTTTACATAAAGTGTGTGTGAATGCGTTTGTGTGAAAGCTTTAGGGCTTTTCATCTTCCTCCTGTGCAAGTGAGACCCAGTCAAATCTCTTGAGCTACATGTATAATTGCCACTTAATGAGCACCTGGAAAGATGCCTGGTTCTCATAACTCACCTCGGAGTACCCTGTGCTGTTGTTAAATCACCTTGAGCCTTGTTTTCAATTATCACTATACAATTGTTGCAGCCCAGGGGACTGGGGTTCGCTTGAGTATCAGGAATCTGAACTAGAATAAGAGTATGTCTTCATTTTATTAACTCACAGTGTTAATATACCCTGGTTGAACATGAGGAGATTGAAAAAAATGCTGTCTAAGAGGAAACGGCAAGATGGCACAAAATAGCAGGGACAGGGAGGAAGTTTAACTCATACTTTGGCTCTTACCATGAAGTTGCTAGCTTCCATTAAATGATCACCTGGACAGCCTCTAAAGGCAAGTATCACACATTTTGCTTTTTGTGTAGGTCAAAATAATCCCTGTCATAACAAAGAGACAGAAAGAACCTTCACAGTGCAGCTACTTCCCTTTGCAAAGCACTTGCCTTCTATTGTCCTAAAAACTTGCATGAGAAACTGGCTTGAGCACCGGCAGAAGGAAAAGGAGAGAAGCAATTTACCCAGTGGTGATCTGTAGCCATTTATAGCCTTGAGCTGCTGTAACTCGGCACTAAACTGGCTGAGGCAGCAGTCAGTCCTGCTTGTGCTCCAAGCTGCCCGAGCTGGAGCAGAGATCTGCGCGCTGCCGCCGGGCTGTGTGGCGCGGCTGGGCAGGCGAAGGCAGGGCCCAGGCTGGCTGGCAGCGTCTCCTTCCAGGCAGGACAGGCCGCCAACACCGCAGCTGCAGCACTTGGCTTCAGCTTGGTGGTGCCCACAGAGCACCGAATTGTTCAGCTACCTAAGCCCGAAGTGCTCTAAGCACACCTCCTGGCTTTTGCACTAAAATTGGCTCTGGGTACTACGCAGCCAGTGACAGCCGAAAGGCTCCTCACCGCTGTTGGCAGGGAGCTGGTGTTTTCCAGCTAAGAGCAATACCTGACAAAACTGAGGACAGGCTCGGAGTGTCCAAAAAATTATATCTGGTGCATTAAGAAAACATCCATAAAGGAAGTCTCGACTCTCTCCCCACATCTTGTGATGTTTTCACACATTCAGGCAGAAAGACTGGCCAAAGAACCGAGCCCGCAGTGCCTGAGTGCAAAAGCAGGGCTTTGGGCACTGAGCCATCTGCCTTCTATTTTACTGAGAGTGGCAAAAAAAGTGAAAATATACATTTATTCTGCAAAAACTGATTTAAATTTTTAAAAATCCAGAAAGCTGAAAACTGAAGTCTTCGGTTCATGGGTCTGTGACTCAAAATTAATTGCTAAATCTGCTATACAATAAGATCAGTTAATTAGGGCTCTCTGGTTCCTTGCATGCTAGAGGACACGATCATCTGACTTTGCTGTTTGTATATTGCAAGGTACTGAAAATAGAAAATAAAAGTTACACATGACAAAGTATTGATTAATTGTCTCCAAAAAACAAAAAGACAAAACAGCATTAACGAATTATACAAATCTTTAAAAGATAAACTCATGGAAACAACATTTCCTTCTGTTGCAGTTTCGTTTGGAACAGCAGGCTATGCTCCTGAATTAATTTTACAGCTGAGACACAGCTAATCCACAAATAAGCCTGTTACAGTTGGTGGGCATAACAAAAGAAATGCTTGCCAAGAGGCACACATGACATCTGGAGCTTGAAGGCAAATTTAAGGGGAAAAGTATTTTTGGTAATATAATAAAACTTCAGGAGTAGGACCTCAGAGAAAAATGTATCCACAAATATCCATACCTACTATAGATTCTCACCCGGAGTGCACATGCTCACAGGGCATCTGCAAATATGAGAAAAGCTATTTTTAATATTCCCACTGATATAAAATTATATATAAAAAAGTGGAAACTCACACTTTTCTTATTCTTTAAATTAATTTCTTCTACAGAGAGGACTAAAATGTTAGACTAATTTTTATTTTAATATATTACTGGAACCTATTTTCAATATATTAAATATTGAAGCACAGAAGTATTTCTATTTGAATGGGATTGTGAGTAGTACAGGTGAGATCTTAGCCCTTTTGAAGCCATTAGCCTATCTCCTACAATTTCTAAGGAGACCAGAATATTATTCTGAATATCCAGGTATGTGTAAAGCTTAAAGCTGATAATCGTAAGAGGAGTTTACTCTGGAACCCCTACTAGTATTTGGTTTTCAAGAAATGTGTACATTTCAGGAGTTTCACATGTGAAAAAGAAAAAGTAGATTCATTCACATCATCTCCCTGTCTGATAGAACTGATGCCTGCCAGGAGAGTAAACCTCACTTCACATGTGTTGGCACTTAATACACACAGGCAATGTCAGATGTTTTAAAAATCTGTTGGCCAACTCACAGCCCAGTCCTCAGGTGCAGAGATGAGGAAGAAACAAGAGGCTAGTGGGAAGGCAAACTACGTCTGTCACCTAACTCCTGTATGTAATGCTCTCCTAATTAAAATGAAATAATAAAATTAAAATTCAGGCAAACACTTGAGCAAGTGCTAATTTAGGTAATGACTTTAATAGAATGATTCTCATGCTTAAACATCATATGAATAATGAAGTGCTTTAAGATATAGATCTGTCACTTACAGAAAGACATACAAGGTGCCTTTAAAAAGCTGGTTGTTTGTGTTTTCTCGAGCACAAAAGGATTTCTGTGTTGGTCAAACTATAGAAGGTTACAGGCTGGTAGAAAATATTCATTCTCAGTCCATACAACTAAATTCAATGGCTAATTATAGTCCCATTAAGACTATGTGTTCCACATCATTTGAGGAAAAATATAAAAGGATACCAGTAATGTGAAATTTAATGACAAGAAGGAAATTCCTTGTTTATATGGGAATGCATTGCTAGTAAGGGCTTTAATGTGAATAAATTGATGCTCTAATGGTAATTAATTTCAGTGTGCATTGTTAAAACTTAACTGCATGTAAAGGAGCAACTATAACTTAAAATGTACTGGCCTTTGCCCAGTGGTCTGGAAAATGCACTGCATAGTCAAAATCATGAGACAACTGTGCAAAATATTTTGTTATCATATCAAGGGTTGAACTGCATGATTGCTATTAAAACCAGTGTAAGTGGCAGGGCTTGATACCGTTTTTGTATTGCTTTGCCATTGCTATCTCGACAACCCACGAAAATTTCTAGTAAGATCAAGTTTTTAAAATCCAGCCCTGAATACTTTATGGAGAAGTTTGCATTAGATTTGCAGATGCTCTGCCAATAGCATTTGTGCAAGCAAATATTGTTAATGATGTTAACACATTTGGCCTTGGCTTAAGATATTGGCAAGTTCAATTTCAACAAATTTGACTGCTTGTTACCTTTACAGGTTTCCAATAGAGGTGATCCAGCTTCTGTTTTAGCTTCTTGAGCAGCACTGGAGTACTGTGACAGCCAGCCAAGTCTCTGATGTCTCCAAGAAAAGTGTTTCTTTATCAAGAACCTGTTAAAAGAGGAGCTATAAAACACAGGTGTGCCAGCTCTGGAACTTCCTGATGCAAAACCTGTTGTGAGAGCTTTGCAAAAAACCCTCATATTTTGTTCTTCTGATTTCAGGTTTGGGTGTGATACAGTGGTTCAAGGTGTCAACATTTTCTCAGGAGACTATTAATTGTTCTCTGGGCTGCATTAATTTGCTTGCAATAACCACACAGCAAGAGGGTGATAATTTTGGACAAGCATATCGCATTGGGACAGCCCTTCAGTGTGTTCTATCTTTTGACATTTGCTTATCTTTTCCTAACGCAGGAAGTGCACGCAGGTAAAATGCCCTGAGTTAATGGTGGGACTGGAGGCTGGCCAAGGGAGCAGCAATTGCATTCCATGTGGCCAAGCTGAGGTGAATCCATGCTGGTAACATGGTGTGGAGCAAGCACTGGGCTGTTTCAGAAGAGCTGATTTCTCAAAGTTGGTGGAAACTTTCCTTCCACACTTCTGATGGTCACGTGTTCAAACAATAGTGTGCATGACTGTACATCAGTACCAAAGCAGGTTGGCACCCTGTATGCTGTTTAACTCCCAAAGTGAGAGAAGCTTTGCGGAAAAAGAAATGCTTTGACCAGAGAAACCCTCTCATCCTTTGTGTGCAGCTCTTCTTTTCATCCTCAAGCAGTTTCTGAGTTTAAAGTAGTTCTTTCCTCTGTTCTGCCACAGATGAGAAGAACAAGATCATGATTCCCTTTGTGAACTCGCTGAGCTGTCTGCTCAGTATCAAGATGAAGAGCTCATCTGCACAATAGAAGCAGGCTTTTCAACCTCTAGTTAGAGACAAGTTCCCAGCATGGAAGCAGCCAAAATCATGCTCTTGGGGAGATTTTTAAGGTAGTCTTTGTCAGTTGATTCACAGATCAAGCCTTCAGCTGTGAGAAAACACAGTGCAGTGCAGTGCAGAGTGGATCTGTGCAGACAGTACCTGCAAGGTACCTTTGCTGTGGTTAGATCTTCTAGCAATCACATAACTAGTCCCTGAGCCCTTCCCCAGCAGACCATGAAGGATTGATATGGATTCTCCATTTAAAATGCTAGGATAGAAGGCATTCAAGTATCTCTAATGGCCCAAGTGTACCATAAACTGGGGTGAACTCAGTCTGCATGGCAGCAATCATTCAGTGAAAAGAAGCCAAAGAACGGTTTAGGATCTGTACTTGGAGACTCACATATTTGATTTTAAAAGCATAGTAACAGCATCCCAGCTATTTGTTCAATATGAGGGGTCTAACAAAAGCTGTCTAATTTATAAAGACCAAATTAAAAACAAAAAAGTTGTAACATAGTCAAAATTGTGTCCATTTCTTTAAAGCTGATAATCACAGTTTCTCAGTGTATCACTTTTACTAGCTTTCTATTTAAAGACCTCACACCTAGCTTTCCTGAATTGAAAAAGTCAGCACCGTTACAAAAAAAAAAAAGATAAAAGATAAATTGCAGTATTTGATGCATCATACTGGCAGTTTTGGTTTAGATTTTTTTTATTTCTGCAGAAATACTGCTTTTCAAGTAGGAGGTGCCATTGATAAACATCTCACTGAGCCCCAGCTATAATTTTTTTTATAAAAAACCCTTCATGATGTTGTCTGAAATCCACTTCAAGATATTTAAATCCAGGCATGTATAGTAGTTTACAAAATAGCATTTTACAAATTTTAGAATTTTACTGAGACATCTAGACAATTCAATTATTTTGACAATGGAAAACCTGGATCTGAGAAGAAAAATACTGATCTCTAGGTGATTTTTCTCTATTCTCATGCACTAAACTAGAACAACCTTCTCTGCTCAGTGCAACAGGAGCCTCTATGTTACTGGTAAGCAAAAATTAAATTTCTGCTTAACTTATAAAACCAGATATTGGTGGAAACTCAAAGTAACAAATATATATATATATATAAATTATCATCTCTCTATTCATAATCTACAAAGGACAACTCTTATCAAGCCCATGTAATATCTAAATGCTTCATCATAAAAAAAATTGCCTCATCCAAATTCATTGAAACACTTTGATTCTTGTTCCTCTGGTTTCTTTTGCTGCACAAAGTAGAATGATTTTGCTATTCTCATTTGCTGATGATCTCTTTTTCAGAGGTCAGGAGTGCTGCCTCTTTTTGCCATCTTAGCAGCCTTAAATTGTGATGCTTTCAGAACTATTTCTGTTAATTTTTCAAACACACTGAAAAAACCCACAAGTTTCACTATCAGCACCTAGCTAATAAAAAATCTCATTTATAGAGCATTAGCCAGGTAACTGACCAAAGACATTAACATGCACCTTACGATTTCTCAGTGTTAAACAGCAGATGGAAGCAGTCTATTAAAACAGTTGGTTTGTGTCACTAAAAGAAGCATTAAAAATCCCTGGTCATCTGAGGCACACAAGTGTAGCAGAATGCCTCAAATTACCTCTCAGGAGAGTGAAAGAAAATTTGGAGAATGGGTAAAACCTTGGGAGAAAAGCAATGTGTGCAGTATTACACAATGTAATACTTTATTAGATTAATGGACCCTCTGGTGGTTATTAGTTAATTCCACAAAAAGATGTTTTAAGATATAAAAAAGCATAAATTAATATGAAATAATAGATAGTAATCATAAAATAGTAGGTCCCTCCTCCTTCTTGTGGCTGGCATCTTCTCCAAGCAACTCTCAGTTTGCATAAGCAGCTTCAGCCTCAAGGACATCTCTGTCTTTTGTTACTTTCTAAGTGAACTGTTTGAGCAGCTGCTTGTAAAGAGTGGAAAACATTTCTAGAGGTCGCAGAGTTTCTCCCCTGAGGAAGTCAAGTGCTTCTGTTTCTCTTGTACAGTTTTCTCAGAAGGAGAGTCCTGTACCCAGGCAAGCTGTTTCCTCATTGTATGAAGTGACAGCCTGCACCAGACGCAGCTCCAGAGGGCAGAAGTCTGCAGGAACTCAGAAAACTTTCTCCTTCATAGAGAAGTATTTAGGCTTCCAACATTGTTCACTACAGGAAATTCTTTCAGATTTTCAGAGCACAGAGCAGACATGGACTTCTCTGCTTATCCCTATTACAAGTAAAATGCATCAGTAACCAGACCCTCTATTTATAGTAATAAAGTTCAATATCATGCAAAGACTGGGGGTGGGGAACAGAATGAGGACTTTGTTCATCTGTTGCACCGAGTGGATTTTGACATTCTGCTTTGAAGAAGTCCATAGACCAAATTTCAAATGAAGATGGTAAGTACATAAATAGTGCTTTTCTGAGTCAAAACTAAGTAGCACATTCTTTTCAGTAAAGTAATTGTAGGATTATGAATGTCTCCAAAACTATAGATTTAAAGACAGAATTCTGTTTGTTATTCATTATGTTAATCCTTCAGTTTTCTTTATTGAAGTTCACATTCTGAATCTTATTCCTTTTCATATTATTTGGGAGTTCGCTGTAGGAGGAAAAAGTCAATCCATTAAAGTCATTTGCATGTCAGAATAGTTGACTGAGCACAAGACTCAAATACTGAATTTTAAACTAGAGGAAAATAAAATACACCAGCAGGTACTGAGCTAAATCCAAGTTTAGCTCTGGCCACCACTGAGAAATATTTATAATAAACAAATGTATGATTATTTGCCTGCAAGAAATTTTATTTCCTACTACGTGGAGTGTGGCAAGTATTCTTGAGCAAGAGATTATTTTCATTTCCAAGCCTTGTATTTTGTTTTGTTTAGGATTATTACAGAGTTTATTATTTAATTCTGTGTCTCATCACCAGTTCAAAGTAAACTGTGTAGAAGCTCTAGGTACAAGAAAAGATGTAGGATCCACGTTTCACTTTTTGTTCAACTACAGTATCACTGCCTATGTAGACACCCTCAAGGGGGATCATTCTAGGGTTTCCTTGTTTTAAATTAACTTGTGGTTGTGCATCACGTTAGTTTAATTAATTTAAGTGCCAGTAAGTCAAAAAGCTGTAACGGGTAATTATGCAATTACACATAATTACTTCACTGAGATGAGTTATAATGTGAGCATTCTTATTAAGCTTGAAAATCAGGAGGAAAACAGTGTGTACAAGCATTGTTCTCCTAATAGCCAGCCATAAGTTGTCTCCATATTGGTTCTTGATTCATGACAGAATTGCAGCCCTACAAGGAGAAAGAGACAAGAAAATGAGTATTTGTTTCATGATCCCATGCCCTGAAAAGCTCAGTGGAATTTTTAAAGAGTTATGGTAGTAATTTCAGTCTGTTAGAGTAGGCATTCAGCTCTGGAGAACCAAGAACTGCACTTCTTGGATAAGAGGATATGTACAAGGATCTTTTCCCCATTCATTTTTTCCTACTGTGACATGAAAGTTGAAAAAAAAAAAAGTAGGCACTTCTCCTAGAAGACGGTCATTCTTGAGCTAGACAGAGTCAAAATGAAAAGAACAAAAACAAGCTCCATTTTGGTGCCTCCTTTGTTGAAAGAATGGAAAGTGTAAAGGGTTTATACCACCTTCTGTCAATGGAAATTCAATTAAGACTATCAGTTATTCAGTCAAATACTGCTGAATTCAGGTATTTTTCATGTGTATAAGAGTTTTGGGACTGGCATAATTTTTCTACTCATCCCAGAAACCACTGGGACCAGTGAAACAGTGAAAATCTCAGCAGGTTAAGAAAATGCATTGCGTAAAACTCTGCCATGGAACTGCTGATATGAAAGAGTCCTGAAAATGTTTAGTGGTTTTGCCATTTTAATAAGAAACTTAGGGTTGTCCTTCCTAAATAAATCCAGCAACTCATTTAGGAAAACCCAGACCTCTCCCTGCATAGGAGACACAGAGCCTGTTTTTGCAACCAAGTTAATTCTTTGAAATATGAGTTTATCACAGAAGCTCATTTTATTGGGTGATGGGTTTAAAACAAACCAAAGGAAATTATTTTTTCCTATAGGATTCCCTACTACAATGTGTTGCTTCTGCTGATGCAGTGTCCCAGAGGGACTGGACAAATTCATGGAAGAAGAGCCCATTAAGAGCTGTGAAAGTCTGATATAAATCTGTGTTATAATCCTCTGTCTTACGAAGTGCTTTAGAGATGGACAAATGGAAAGAGACTGGAAAAGCAGAAGTGTGTACATATATATGTGTGTGTGTGTGTATATATATACATATAGATAGATATCAATATAGATGCTACGGACATAGATATATAGATACAGATATAGATATAGATATAGAGATAGAGATAGATAGATAGATAGATAGATAGATAGATAGATAGATATGCCTTGCCATGTTTTTTTCCAAAGTGTCTTCTCTCTGTCAATAACATGGTACTTGGGTCAGGAGTTGCATCTGAGTTGCACTGAAGAACTCTTCCTTTGGCAAGGGAGTAGAGTGTCTCCCTGCAGTCCCGGTGCTTTTTGCATCAACTAATTTCTCTAGTTTTTCTCTTTTTCTCTAGCTAATTGTCAGATCACATTGCAGCCTGAAAAGGGGAGGCAGGAAGTGGGGATGCACCAGCAGACAAGACTTGAGGTGATGGCTGAAGTGAAGTTAGAAGTGTCTTCCTGCTCTGACTTGATGTCAATGTGCATCTCGAGTGTGAAGAAGGAATTTGAGATGTCCACAAGCTTTACATAACATAAATGCAGGAATGACATTCTTCTTCCTGTGTGTGGACACTCCCTCTGCTTCCAAGCCAGAGCAGGAGGCAAGGATGTGTACACTGGAAGAGTGGGCTGAGCTCTGCAATAAACTGTCTGTGCTACAACACTGAGTTTGAGGAACCAGAGCACTGGACACGCTTCTGTCAGCTCAGGTTACAGGTGGCAACCAAAGACAGACCATTTAGGGGTTCAGTGAATATTCTGTGGCATGACATGAGGGTCAAGAACATTTTTCCTCACAAATTTGTTTTCCTGAGGATTAGGGTGGTATTTTGCATTCATACTGTAACAACCCACAAGAAGTTACCATTACAAAACAACCTCTAAATTAAAGCCTGCTATGCTGGAAAATGTATTTTTACATAAGAATCAGTGTGTCAGAGGGAGACAGAAGAAGAGATGTGTAGGGTGTGCACCCTTCCCACTGAATACTTGAGATTGGAAGGGACCTCTGAGGTCCTAGAGCTCAACCTCCTCTTTCAAAAAGGACCAGTTTCTAAGTTACAGCAGGTTGCTCACACCTCATCCAGTCCAGCTTTGAATGCTTCTAAGGGCAGAGATACCAGGGACCTTCTGCTCTACGTCTTGCAGTGCTGAGCCTCTTTCACAGTGAGTAATTTTCTTCCTTACCTCCACCAGAAATTAACTTTGTTCCTTGCTGCAATGTGTGCTCATTAATCCTTGTCCTTTTATTGTACACTCCAAGAAGAGCCTGTCTTCACTATAATCCCTCCCTAGATCAGTGACAGCTGCCCTCCTCAACCTTGTTTTTTCTAGGATGAACAACCCCATGGTGATAGCACAGCACATCTCGAGATTATAGACCTTGCCCGGAGTTAGCAGCTTAGGCTCAACACCAGGGTGTCACAAGCACTGGCATTACAGCTTGGAGCTGGCTGACATCCTCGTGGTGCAGCCTGCAGGCAGAGCAGGCTTACACCAGCCTGCAGCCTCTCGGGTCGGCAAAGCCGTAAGGATGCTACTGAGTTTCTCCCGAGTATTTAATCTGGTGGCACTCACTAGAACAGAGCACAGTAATAACTAGCTTTATCTGCTGAGCAGCATTAGCAGGGAGTTAGAGTCTAAGCTGCTGGAACTGAGCCCAGACACTCAGCTCCAGTAACACAGCTTCAGTTTGAAAGGATCTACCATGAATCTTCGTAACGCTGGAGAGAACAAAGAATCCATTATTATTATGGATCTGTATTCCTTTAGCAGTTGGATCCCCCCTATCTCAGAAGACCAAGCAAGTACAGAACAAAAGGTTCATCCCTTGTCAAACACCTTGCAAGTACTGTGTATTCTAAAAGATATTGCTGTAACTGAGAACAAAAAATGAGATTTCAAATTCCTTGAAGAGAAAGGTCAACACATTATAAAATATTGAAACAGATGTGCCAAGAGTACCTTGGCAACATTTCTAAACAAGTTGTGATTACCAAGGAGACTAGTTAGGTTTTGTTATCGCTTACGAGAAAGGTTATCACTGTTGCAGGACAAAGCTGAAAGCGTCCTTCCTGACTTGTAATTGTTTCTAACACAATAATTAAGCAGAACACGCAATTCATCACTTTTTATTTCATGACAGACTAATTAGATTCCATCTAATTTTAAGATGTCAGTAGCAACAAATTGTGTCTCTTGATTTTTCTGCCATGTCTTTAATCATATCTCTACTGGATGATTTTCTTCGTATTACCAGAGGCATTAGGTATGATTCTGATCACACATTTTATTTCTTACTTAGCTCAGTGGAAATACTTCCCTACTGTGCTCTGGTATTCTTGATAGAGTTTCTGGCACTTGGGACTTGCTAGTTTTCTAAAACTTTTGTAGTATTCAAGATGGAATGAAATTCTGAGGATGGAGATAGGAAGATGTACTAGACTGTTGGCTTTTGTAACTAACATTTTCCACAAGAGAGTGGAAGAGAGCATGCACTGCTGTGGAAAAAAACCCACTATTTTTTTCTGATCTGAATATCATCTAGCAAAATGAAGTAAGGCAGCATAGTTTCTTCACCTGCCCTCTTTCTGAATCAGTCACTGTGTATATATTTGATGAACGTGCCAGGCAGTTCGCTGCCTAAGTTGATAGCACAGCATCTCTCAGAGGAAAATCTTAGATTTTCTGTTGATCAAGTATAGGCTACGAGAAGCTCTGTGTAATTACAGTAGCAACACTGGGGCATTCTGACAGGACTAACTTGGCTTGCCTGAAGTGTGCTTTGACACAAATTAACACTTTTGGTTGGCAGCAAAGCACCATTCGGTCATTCTGTCACCTTTAGCTGAAACAAAGACTGCAGTTTTGTCTCTGCAAGTTTAAAGAGAGCATCTCAGCCTATCATCTCTGCCAGCTTCCACTTGATTGATGGTGGGATAGACTCTGTGTTTCAGGATGAGTGACAGCGTAGGAAGTCATTACATGCATGGGTGCTTGCTCTAGGAGTTTGGTTGAAGGCTTAGTCACAGTGTGTTAATTCTGGCAGGCGTGATTATTAACACCAACACATCTCAAGAACTGGCTTCCTAACATAATACAGTGACAAAACCATGAAGCAGCTGTGTCACACATAGTGGTTGCACACAGATCTATAATACCTCATCTACTCTTTAACTGCAGAGCACCAAAATCAGCATCACACAAACGGTACTTCACATGACGGCCTGGACCAAACAACACCTCCATCCTGTGTACCTTCTCTCACTCACCTTTTTTCTTCTCCTCCCTGCTGTTCTGAATCAGTAAATTAATTTCACTTTAAAAATACCAGAATTAAAATCTTCTGACTTGATATTTCAAATGTAAATGCATAGAGCCAATAGTGAATACAAGTCAGCAGAAAAGCATTTCCATCATGCTTTCAGGTATTCTCAGAAACGTATCTTTTCATACATGCAAAAAATCTTATCTTTCCCAGGCCTAGGGTTTCTATATTATTTTCCTATTAATTGTATTGTTACTACACAATTTCACCTGGGCTGGGCTCAGGGTTTCACTGCTCAGATTTCTTTGAGAAAACATCAGTTTATAAAGTTGGCATGCAGGTTTCCATCCTCAGCAGAACAGGGCGTGCAGTAGTCAGCTGGAGTTCACTGCTGACTGCTCACACCTCCAGTTTCAGGCAGATGAACCAGGCCTGGAGAGATGCAATTTTGTCGTGTTCACTGCCCCAAAATAGCAGTCGGGAGTGCCACTCTTAAATGGCGTTCTCTTCCTGACAATGTTGTCTGCAGAAGTAGCATCATTTGAATGTAAAACTAGAAGGAAAGAAACACTTGGGAGATTAATACAACTACAGTTGCCTAAGTATTCCCCAGGCAAAGTAGCCAGATTGGGCCAAATTTTTAGTAATTACTGAGAAATGCAGCCAAATATTTAAGGCAAACAGACATTATGTATTTCTTCTGCTGAGACAGAAAGAGTGTCCACCATAATCACTGACTTCTTTCCTCCTGCGAGAGATTTCAGTGCACCTTCCCCACACCTTCACCAGAATTTCCTTCAGGTGGGAACAGTAGCATCTCAGTGAAACCTGTCAGCATTCATTGCATCAGAACCTGTACTACAGGTTCTGCTACTAGTACTACAAGGAAAATACCTTATTGCCCCACTTTTTGTGATGCACTGAATATCCAAAAATGGAGATGTTGGATTCCTGTTTTGTGAAAGGATACCCCCACCCTGTTTCAGACACCGACACCTCACTTACATGCCAGCAATCCTTCCTCTCCCTGCTCATTTCCTGCAGCCTAGAGAAGCCTCCAAGACCCTCAGAGAGATTGGTGTTATGATAGTTGATGTCCCTGCCTCCAGAAGCAATTGTCAAACTTAAATCTTCATGAATTTGTTCATCAGCTCAAAATGTGTTACTGTGTTTATAGGCTACAGGACACTGGGGCAATCAGTCCTAATCGCTCCATTTTGAAAATATGAACACTTTCCTTTTTATTACTATGGAATCATATTCCAGAGCCTCTGTGAAGCCTTGTGCTTGATTAGAGAGTGACCTCTCCCAAGCAATTCCCCAGCGGGCTCTGTCCTAAAAATTATTTTGAATATTTTTGAGTAATTTCAAGTTTTAAAGAGAATAAAAGAAAGACCTTGTTTGTCTTCAGTGTAAATGACAGACAACAGTGACAGGTGACAAAGGGAAAGCAGTGTTTTGCTATAACTCTGAGAACTCAGTGCTCCTCTGTATGATACACAGTATGATAAATGCTACAGCAGTAAAATCAGACTATGTTCCTTGCTCCCAGGCACGTGTACTCCATCACAACACTTGCCTGTGAACATATTACTTCCTGCAGGTTTGTCCTTGTGGCTAGGTAGATTTTAAGGTTATTAATGAATTGATGTCTTCTCAGGCTTGAGATTGTTGTCCAACTATTATGCTACCAATATCCGCTAAAAAATGTTTAAATTGAGGCAATTTTTGTAGACTTTATATGGCAAAATACTGGGAAGTGAAAGAGCTGTACAAATACAACTGACAGAAGTAATTTGACCTGGTTTACAATTAGGCCCTTGTTGACCTTAAGGAAAGAGGTCTGTTATTTCAAATCAGGAATATATTTATTCTGGGGCAAAAACTAGCAGCCCACTCATCAAAGAATCATGGAAAAGACAGTCTGGGAAGTTGCTACCTAAAATCTAAAAAGAAAAGGGAAGAAAGTTTGTGAGGAAATGGTAAAGACTGAAATCATTTGGTGCCTCTGGTCATGCAGAGTTTAGCCACATAATGGAATAACCACATGTTAAAACTGGAAAGTGCCATTCATTAAAGCAAAAGTGAGTTTGTGCAAGCTTGACAAATACTCCACATGTGTACTCAAGGTTTTATTTTATACCTGAGCTAAAATGCAGAGTCTGTTATGCAGAATAGATCTTGAGGAGTGGTTTAGTGGGGGGGGGTTTATCTCTTAGGGAATCTGATGGGAAAAAAAAGGAAAAAACAGGAGGAAAATAAACTTTCACACAAAACACCACCATCCTTTTTAATCTATTAGCTAAACCAGAAAAAATGGAGTTTGGAAAATTTTACGGTGCCAAACTGGCCTTGCTCTGACCCCTCAGCCTCATAAAAAATCTGAAGTTAAAGGGAGGAGAGAGTCAGTTGCACCTTTCTTGTCTTTTTCAGCTTTCTACGGTTGAATAAAATCCTTTATAGCCAAGCTTCCAGCTCTTGCTGAAATCTTCCAGCTCACTTGCAAGCACTCTGATTAGTTAGGAAAGATTCAGGAAAAGAGCTGCCTTTTTTCCTCAAATGTGTTTCTGCTAAGTCACTCAACCTCACTGTGAAAGAGTTTCAGGACAGCTTAGTAAAATTTCTTTTCTCATAAAATAAACAGCCTTAAATCAACCTGAGCAACTCCTTTCCTCTTCAGCACTCAGATGTTTTGACTTTGTTAACACATGAGCAGTACATATGAAAGAAAATCTGCCTTGTCCTATAGAATTTACTCCCTCATATTTCCTTTCACCAGGCACTGTGGTACTATGGAAGATCATGCTGTTCTTCTCACATTAAAAGTTCTGGTATAGAAGCAGGACCCAGCCACCCATTCTTTAAAAATTCTTTAAAATTCACATGGGATGTGCTAAAGGAAAAAAATGCACCTATATTTAGTTTGATAACTCCCTTGCCTGTGAAAGGCTCACTTTTACACCTGATTTTCAGAACTTTTAGAAGTATCTGTGTACTGTGTCTGCTTACTATGCTTCCAGTAGAGTCTGACTCCTACAGTTTCTCACTTCTGGAAAAGTGCAATGGGGCTTTAAGATGAACTGATTATTCACTTCAGCTTGTGCACCAGAAGTCTCAGATAAAGTCATCGCGCAACAAACCAAATGGAGAAGAGAAGATTCTCTATGTTCCTTGGCAGTTACCACTGTTTTGAAGAATTCCAATTAGATATTCTACAGTTGTATATTTCTTAAGTCAAAGTACCTTATGGAATACTGTCAACTTTGATTAACTTCAAGGTTAAAAGTCAGGCAGGTTACCAGCAAAAAAGTGCTTTCCAGACATCTTTCACCTTCTTTCCTGCCAATGTACTTGGCAGGGTAACAAACTGCTGAGGCTGGAAGCTTTCCGATCTTTTATTTCCAGGTAAACCAACCAATAAACTTGGACCTGAAGCCATCATAATTTTCTAGTCCCCAACTCCAGGAAAAAAGAGCAATTTTATTTCACTGAGAATTACAGTTTTTGGGAATGCATTCTGGAAAACTGACATGAAGGGAGATTAATATCCCACTTGCACCATGTCTCATTTTCATGTCCAATATGAATATCTGTTCTTGCATAAGCCATCTGCAGGCCTGTGCACTGGGTTTGCATGGCCAGGGTTTGGTAGTGAGAGGAGCTACAGGAGTGGATTCTGTGAGACTTTGCAGAAGCTTTCCCCTTTTCCTACAGTGCCAGTGCCAGTCGGCTCCAAAACCAACCCGCTGCTGGAAAAGGCCAAGGCCACCCCGATGGTGGTGGTAGGTAGATGGTGCCTCCTAGGAGACAGGAGAGTTAAGAAGAGGGGCGACAAAAGTGTGCAATTTCAGCTGGAGAGAAGAGTGAGAACACATGAGAACAGCAGCTCTGCAGACACCAAGATAAGTGCAGAAGGAGGGGCAGGAGGTGCTCCAGGCACTGGAGCTGAGATTCCCCTGCAGCCCCTGGTGCAGCCCATGGGGAGGCAGCTGTGTCCCTGCAGCTCCTGGAGGACTCCAGAGCAGATGGATGCCCCAAGGAGGCTGTGACCCCATGGGAAGCCCGTGCTGGAGCAGGCTCTTGGCAAGACCTATGGACCCATGGAGAGAAGAGCCCAGGCTGGAACAGGACTGCTTGCAGGACTTGTGACCTCATGTGGGATCCACCCACAGAGCCATCTGTTCCTGGAATACTGCACCCTGCGGAAGGGATCCACCTCGGAGCAGTTCATGAAGAACTGCAGCCGGTGGGAAGGACTCACACTGTAGAAGTTCACAGAGAACTGTCCCCCGTGGGACACATCCCAAGCTGGAGCAGAGGAGTGTGAGGAGTCCTCCCCCTGAGGAGGAAGGAGTGGCAGAGGCAGTGTGTGATGAACTGACCATTGTCGCTGTGGCACCGCTAGCCACGTGCAAGAACCAGGCTGGATCAGGTGAGGCAGAATTCTGATTTTATTATTTAATTCTAAAATTTATATAGACTTTTGAAAGTTCCTTCGGACTGGGTCAATTCAAAACCTCCCCCTAGGCCGATAGGCCAGGCTGAACTGTCCATCTTTCCAGAGACAGTTTCAATAACATCCAAACCTTATCTTTGTTTATAGAACACAGGGAGAAGAAGAGAAAAATCCCCATGGGAAAGAGTCTGTGCTGTCACAGACCATGGCCCCCGTTCCCTGTCCCCCAGGGCCACTGGAGGAGAGGTAGAAAAATCAAGAGTGAAGTTAAGCCTGGGAAGGAGGGAGGGATGGTGGGAAGGTGTTTTAAGATTTGGTTTTATTTCTCATTATCATACTCTGATTTGATTGATAATAAATTAAGTCAATTTCCCCAAGATGACTCGGTGTCCTGTGACAGTAACTGCAGAGTTATCTCTCCCTGTCCTTATCTCCACCCATGAGCCTTTCATTATATTTTCTCTCCCCTATCCAGCTGAGGAGGGCAGTGATAGAATGGCTTTGGTGGGCACCTGGCATCCAACCAGGGGTAACTTGCCACATCCTCTTACGTTTTAATGTTAAGTATCAAGCTATGAGCTGTTTCAAACTACGCTACAGAAAGCTAAAGGCTGTTTTCATGATGTCAAAACATATTTAAAAGTAAAGTGATTGGAATAAAAAAAAACCACAACAGAAAACCCATAAGAAATAGCTCTTCATTTGGAGAGCAGTCCATTAAAACCATGCTATAAGGGATCACTGACCATGAGGAAAAAGCATAATTAGCCAAAAGCAATTAGGTCAAAATTCAGTTCAGACTGATTGTTATGCAAATGTCCTGAACTGGAGATTATTTTCATGGCCACTGACCCTTTGGATACATTAAGTTTTAGAGGATATGAAAGAATCTCTGTTTCTTTCTTGGGCAGGATGGGGGGGAAGTACAAGTTTTACTGTAGAAATTAATCAGTGGCATCTAGATTCAACTGTGATATTTTAAAACTATAATGAACATATTTTATAAAGATAATGAGGGGAAGGACATCTCCTGCAGATGGTATGATACCAGTTTACTTTCTTTTCAGAGTTCAGTGTAATCACAAACTCGGTGCAGGGCCAATAGCTTTCCCAACACCTCGTCACCTGTAATGCTTATACAACCTCGATATACTCCAAAAGTCAAAATATTCTGACAGGTCTTTCCGTATCTGAAATACCTTCCCAGACTGACTAAAAATTCACCATTTCTCTTTGAAAGCTTTATTCTTTCATACTGTGATGGTAAGTTTTGGTGGCTATCTTTTTTGTATGTGTTGCATGCTTTTAAGAATGCCTCCTTTGAGATTATCCTGGGAGACACTGCCAAAAACTCTACTAACTTAGATAATGGTTCATCAGTCACATTTTTCTAGTTCACCAGGCCAGACAGCTTGTCAGGAAATTAGACTATTTGATTATGCTCTGTTCTTAATAAACCCATTTTATCATCTTCCAAATGAAAATTAGTAACTTGAGCAGAATCTTTGCAGTTATCAAACTTCAGGAAAAAAAGAAAACAAAACATTATGGACCTTCTGCCTTTTAAAAATTCATAATGTTGATTCTTTTCCAGTCTTCCAAGACCTTCCCTGTCCTCCATTAAGTCTCCAGATAAGTATTAGTGTTTCACAAACTACATTAGCTTCTTCTTTAAATTCCCTTATAAGATGTTTTTGATTATTGCTTTGCCAAGGAATTGTAGCACATCTCCATTAGCTAAATATACTTGAGTCTGCTCTTTAGCCTCTGGTGAACTTGTCTCCCTTCTGTAACTACTTAATTAAAATTATCCTATTGTCTTACATTTTTGTGAAGATTGAAGCTAAGAAAAGAACTGAATCCTTTAACAATCTTTGCTTCCCCTCTTACCTGTTCTTTTCTTTTTAATGAGGGCCCGGGCACACTGCAGTGGCAGAGGAAGCCCACCAGCTTTCCCAAAGAGTGATGGCCAAAAAATGGCCTTTCAGAGCAGCTGGGTTTCAGCTGCCCCACTTAGAATAAGAGCCCACCTGGTGTAAATACACCCCCACGCTGCAGAAATAAGTGGAGAATTTTCAGCCCAGCATCATGCAAGCCATACTGTGTATGGAATTACCATAGCTCCTCTCTGGCATCAGGGTCATGGCTTGCGCTTGCTGAACACAGAAGAAAGTATCTCCAGAGTTCATTTATGCAACATTCCTTTGTAAAACTGCAAAAAATAACACAGGAAAAATTTTCTAACTTCTAAAAAACCTTAACATTTTAAGAATTAAGTTTTCTTCTTTTGGCAATGGTATGTACACAGCTTTTTATAAAATTGTCTTTTCAGAAAATACTTAAGGATTTGATTACCAATTTCTTTTTCCTTTTCCACACACTTAGTCTTTCTTCTCTCCTCCGTTAGGAGGACAGGGTAAGGGAAATTGTTGTGCAACAAACAGAAGGGCTGAATCTAGCTTTTGCAGCAGACCATGAGGGCAAAGGAGTTCTGTCCTCAGCCAGGGCAGAGTCTGCTGTCCTTGCCACGACAAAATTCCTGTGGATCTCCTTGCAGATCTCATGTATTCCTTCTTTTTACATGACAGCCCACCTAACAGAATGGAAGTTTTAAATCCTCTATCCATGCTGAAAAAAAAGACACTGTCTTCACATCTCTAACAAACCCTGAATAGTGAGTTCTATTTCCAAAAGGACTCCCTGGGGGAAAGCATGTTTTTCTTCCTTTTAAGACCAGGTAAATTGTGAGTACATAACTAAAATGGTTTTCCTTTTTTCAGTCTCACTGAAGTTTTTAGTGTTGGTGCAGTTTAGATCACTCAGCAGCTTGCATTTTGCATCACCTTTCTAAACAGCTGTCACCACCCTCATACATCGTAGCCTACATAGCTTTTCAAAATGAGGCGGTAATTTTTGTTCACTATGGAAACATTTAAAAGATGCACAATGTTACAACAAAAGGAAACAGCAGTTTTGTAACATATGCCACAATGAGTCTATCCTGTGTCAGGCAGTACAGTCTGTACAGTAAGAACATTTTTCCTTTATTTCAGTTCTGGTTTTAACTATTTCAGCTGAATGCAGTGAATACTGATATCAGAAAGCTGGCACCAATGAATGCATTTGGACCAATCTGCCAGTGCAATGTGTGCTGCAAGAGCAAGACCATAGAGAGAATCATGGAATCAGTTAGGTAAGAAAAGAACTTTAAGATCACTGAGTCCAGCTATTAATTCAGCATTGCCAAGTCCACCACTAAACCATGTCCCCAAGTGCCACACCTGGATGTCTTTTAAATGCCTCCAGAGATGGTGACTCCACCACTCCTCTGGGGAGCCTGTTCCAGTGCTTGATCACCCTTTCAGTGAAGAAATTTTTCCTAATAGCCAATATAAACCTCACCTGTGCAACTTGAGGCCATTTTCTCTCATCCTGTAACTTGTTATCTGGGAGAACAGATCAACCCCCACCTCACTACAGCCTCCTTTCAGGTAGTTACAGAGAGTCTCCCCTTAGCTTCCTTTTCCCCAGACTAAACAACCCCAGCTCCCTCAGCTGCTCCCCATAAGACTTCTGCTCCAGACCCTTTATCAGCTTCACTGACCTTCTCTGGACTCCTCTAAGTAAGGAGCTGATGGTTAAGAGAAGCAAAACAAAACCAGCTCCCTTTCAGCTGAACTGGGCAGGGACCAGAGTGAAAAATAAGAAGGGCCTAATAGCGTACCTTCTGGGAAATCACTCTGCCTTAAGGTTTGTTTAACAGCTTGGTTTCCTTGGCCTGGTCAAATTTGGTTTAGCTGGGAGTGCTGTTTATTTGATCTGCTGAGCAGGCAGCGCTCTGGTCCTTCAGCTCTCTGGCTCTGCCCCTCTATTGGAGGTGCAGCCAGGACACACTGCAGGAACCTCATCCCCAGGTATTGAGACTGTTTAGGGCTGGCCCGACACAGAAAGATGTTTAGAACACAAATGTCGTTATTTGCAGTGGGGGGGACCGTGGATTGGACAGTGAATGAAAAGCAAAGTATTTTTAAGCTGTGGATTGAGGCAGTATTTCAAAACAGCATAGTCATTTCTGTTGTACACCTCTGTACATCAGAGAGAACACTGACTGTGACCACAGTCCATAGAGAAGCTGTGTTCATGCATGTAGAACTGGAAAAATTGCTTGTAGAAAAAAATATCGTTTTCCTCGAACAGCAGGTAATCAGCATTCAGCAACAGCCTTATCTCAGCATGAAGCCTGATAGAAAGCAGAGAAATAAGATAATTGAAAAGGAAAATGTTTCAGCACTCAGGATGACTTCTGCCAGTCTCTCTGAACTAAATCTCAACAACTGACTGCCAGACAGTGTCTGCCAGTGTCTCTCTGTCAATGGAATAGGTTGGCCCTGACCCTCTTCAGAAATTGAGACACATCAAACAAAAGACAACAAGACTCATCCTCATTTCATCTCACAGCTATTAATTTTACGGTGTGACTCCTCCAAATAACAGATGCGTAGCCAGAGCTGTGCTCAGATTCCAAGTGATGGGAGACCAATTTCCACCACCTTGACTCCTCTAATTACACTGACAAGCCTCCTGAAAACTCTGCTGTGGTTCTTCAACTGAAACAAAAATGCAGATGATTCTCAATAGCGTCTGTTGAGCTGAGAGGAATGAGAGGATTAATTAGTTGCAGTTCATAAAACAATAAGATGAAAATCCATGAGCAACTGCAAAGTGTAATTGGCAATAATGATGCAATCACCACAGAGCAAGAAGGTCAGGATTGGGCCCAGGTATTTTACACCTGTAACAAAATACATCACTTTCATTGAGACCATGGACAGGGAGAAGTCCAGATCACCAGCTGGCTCTTCCACTTTGCTGGCTTGGACAGCTGCCTGCTTCTCCTCGAGGCTGCCATGTGGGCAGAGCAGCAGTTCTTCAGCTGAGGGGCATCTCCTCTACATCTCCAGAAGTCCGATGATCTCCATGGGTCTCACCAAAGGACTTTACTGGGGCATCCCTCAGCTCACTGGTGAGGGTTATGACTAACTCTGCTCTCAGGGTCTCTGAGGTGCCCTGTGGAGGAGGGGTTGTGCAGCAGACGGTGCAGTTTTAAGCCTTCCAGCCTCACCCCACACCCTGGCCCCAGATGTGGTACAGGCTGTCAGTCTCTGCATGGTGGGGCAGCCACATGGCAGCCCCCGCTACCCTCCCAGGCGCTCTCAGCTACCAAACATCACCAAGGACAAAGGGTTATTCATGACTAATACTGGTTTTCCTGGCTATAGCACGCGCCAGTTTAAGGAAGCCCGGAGGCCCAATGGCACGATCCCGGTTGGGCATCCCCCACGTTTCCAAACTGTGAGATTGTCCTCCTCACCCGAAGGAGCGTTCCCTAAACTGCTGGGACGGCACGCTCGTGAAAGCAGGGAAGAAGAGAGGGGACTCTTTGTACGATGATCCATGTGCAGGTTTATTCCGTGAAGCTACAGGGACAAAAGCCCGGATTTCAGGGGGTTACAGCAGGTTTTATATGGAGGGTAGGAGAGGCGGAGTTAAGGGATTCAACCAATGGGAGAGAAGAAGGAAGGCATGGTTTACAATGGAGGAACCAATGGGGATAAAGCATAGGAGGGACTTCCAGAAGGGACCAATGGGGTGTCGAACAGCGCAGACCCTTCTAGAAGTAAGACATATTAATTACAGGGGATGAATATTCACAAAACTTAGCATGAAACTGGGAGGAGAGGGCATGAACCTATAACAACAGAGTATGCAGAATACGAAAGTGAGGAATTGTGGGTTCTCACCCTAACTTTGGAGTGAGGGATGTCAAACTCGGGTCCTTGGCCACCACTGCTGTGGGCCGCTGCTGGACTCAGTGGCTCGGGCGGCTAAGGCCTCACACACCGCCACACCTGGCTACAGAATGTCTTCCATAACTTTACTGTTGGTGATCGAATGTAGCCACACACATCCATCAGACAGCTGCAAACTTGATTAGTTCTGAGGAGGAATCAAATTAATTAATTTAAGCACACTCATAATGCACAATTTTTTGTTCTAATAAACTCTACAAACAAAGCTTTAATAGGCCTTTATAAAAAGAAGAAAAAAACCCAAACCAAACAAAAAACTCTTCTTTTTTTATAAATTATCGCTGAGATATGTAAAATGCAAGAATAAATATCAGATATGCAATAAGCATAAACCTTGCAAAATCTAAAGTAAACTGCAAGCATCGGCATGTTTAGGAAGACTAACCTGCTGGGCATCATTTCAAACACTGTTTATAAGTGTTTTTAAGCACAGTTATTACACAAATATTAAAACACAATTTTAAACATTGTTTATGAAGTGCACCTATATTTTAAAGACAGAAGCAAGAATATTCATGCTCTTGAAGAAGCTTCACAAGTTTATTCTTGACAGAAGTATGATATTCAACTAAGGGAGACAGTAGAGAATCCATTCCATTTAGAGTAGTATTCAGTTCCAGGGCAGGAGAAAAAACATAAGGAAGGTATTTTTCAGTTGCTAATTGTGCTACCTGCCTGAGCTGCCCTCTGCAGCTGGGAGTACAGAGCTGCTAACTAGCTCAGGGAACTGCAAATCCACCACTTTTGTTAGTGAGGCTCTGCTATAGATTCAAAGTTGCAAAAATCATGGGGGTTTTGATTAGCCAGATGACATTGCTGTGTTCAGTGAGAATGAAAGAGGCACTGAGCACTAGCAACAGAGAACCTTGCGTTAGACTCTTGTAAGGCATAGGGAGCTCCTCCAAATGATATTATTTTCTCCCTTAGTTTATTAGTCTCACAAATTTTATTTTGCATTAAGAAATGTATGGTGATTGCCAAGTAATATATGCCACAAGTTCTAAGAGAATTCTTTGTGGCTTTTAACTGATTTTTTTATGAGGCTAAAGTCTGTTTATGAATTTGTGGATGTGTCTAGGAAACCATCCGCTATAATAATAGTGTCAGAGGAGAAATTTCCTATTTACAGGTGATAACAATTTAGAGCTCTAACTTGTTAGAGCACATATGAAATCCAAAGTTAAACTCATTTGATGTGGAATTGAGAAATGGGGTATTTTGACAGAGTGAGACTAGTTAAGAAATGATGAAGAGGCAAATCCACAAGATGGCGTGAACTTAATATTTGTCTTCATTTACATAGCATTCAATTTCTTTACATCAGCCAGAGATCTGGCTCCATCTCTGGATATGCATATGCATGGCTTTTGTAATCCTCAGATGTCTATGGCCAGTGTTCAAGAGTGAAATGTAAGCCAGTCTGTGGCCCTTTAGAATCACATTAAGAAGAAATGGACCTTAGAATCAATTGTTGCATTTTGCAGAAGGCTTATTTCACCAGCCTTGCTGACCTTCTCTGGACATGGTCTGCGTAGGGAGCTGACTTGCAATTGGTCTTTGGGATTGACACAGCCTTTATAGTCTTCCCATGAAAAGACACTTGGCCCACATATTTTCAAGGAGCTCTCAGTCAACTTCTTGAACTGCATCAATGCAGTTTCTAGAGCAAGGAGGGGATTAATCTTGCATAATTTGAACTATCCAAAAATTCCGTAATTCAAGCCCAAATAACCAACTAGAATTCTGTGAATGTGTCAGGAAAAAAAACTATGTGTGCCTCAGGTAGGTTATTTCCAATGGTGAGTTCATTTTACCCCAGAAGCCATTGTTGAGAGCAGCTGATCTGTACATTTGTCTTTTTATTTCATTTCATTAACTCACAAAAGCCACGTATCAGCTATGTACACCAAGGAGAACTGTTCATAAGTGAATGTGACTTTCACACTGTGAGATAGGTCAACTACCCCATTTCATTACATCAGCATGCGATTGTTTCAATTGTCACAGAATCATTGAATCAGAGATTGGGGTTGAAATGGACCCTAAAAATAGTCTAGTTCAAACTTCCCACCATGGCATACACTAGATCAGGTTACCTAGAGCCCCATCCAACCTGGTCTTGAGCACTTTTTACTGTCTCTCTACCTTCTGAGTAAATTATTTCATCCTAACATCTAATCTAAATCTCTCCTCCTTCAGTTTATAAGCGTTGTCCTATCACTATCTATCCACTTAAAAAGTGGTGCAAAATTTATGCGGCACCTGATGGACGGGTGTCAGTTCTGGCCTTTGGTTTTCTTCTGTGGAGGTGATACCACCCGAGGCAGCACTTCCCTGTGCATCACCACACAGTGAGACACGGGGAGGACAACAGGCATGCTGGGCTACACCCAAGTCTTCTCATCACTTCGCCCTTGACTTAGCCTCTCATTGAAGCAATGAAGAGACATATTGCTTAATTTTAGGCTCAGCCTATAATACACAGGTGCTACGACTTCAGAAACAGTAAACTGAGCATTTACAGAACACAAGGAAAGCTGGCATAAGATTGTGCGGCTGGTTGAGGGACAATGTGAGGATGTGGCTTAGAAAAATATGTGTAGGACTCATATAAAGGCATTAAAGAATTTAGTTTTTATGGAAACTGTTACAAAAGGCACTTACTCATTATAGTTTTTAGCAGGTACAAACACTTAGAATCCAGAATCCCTTAGTGTTAGTAAGAAGATGTTTTAAATTAACTATAATGGAGTCTCTGTAATGCCTTTATCATAGAAATAGAGAGAAAAACGTCTTCAGCTCTGTGAGTTATCTTTTCATAATTAGACATAACCATGGAAATTTCTAACATCATTTCTTAACAAAGGGGCCATCAAGCATCCTGCTGTTGCTCTGCAGTATGAATAAAAAGCAATACCATCTTCCCATATCTTGCAAGCCAGCCAGATTTTAATTTTAATTCTTTGTATTTCCACTCCTGGATCTCACTGATCAGAAGAGTTCCTGCTATGCTGTTTGTCACACAGGGATATAAGAAAAATGCTGTCAGAGTACACATCGCACCCCCTATGCACCCAGTACCTGTTTGGACCAGGAAGTTTGTCATACCTTATAGAGTTTGCCAAGTATGAATCATTGCATAAAATCTGAAAATTCATATAAATGTAGGCATATAGCCATATAACAATTTCCCAAGGTAAGGCAAGAAGTGAGTCACCCTCACCCTGCCTCTTAGCCTAGGCAGGACTCTATAATAGCTTGTGAACAGTATCATTTGGCTGAGAGGAGTTTTCAAAAAACTTTTATATTT
Organism: Edolisoma coerulescens; assembly: GCA_013397115.1. Lineage (NCBI taxonomy): Eukaryota > Metazoa > Chordata > Aves > Passeriformes > Campephagidae > Edolisoma > Edolisoma coerulescens. The sequence goes on along the minus strand of VWZW01002517.1, from coordinate 285,878 downwards.
TTCCTTTGCATGTAGGCAAATCTTCTATACAAAAACCTTCTTAAAAATATCTCACGGAGAAGCAAACACAATTACAAGTGAAAAAAAATTCTTTGCGTTTGTAAACCAAGATCAAGGTATAGTTCACACACCAAATATAATGGTAGATGACCCTGCTCAGAAATTTACAGGCAAAAATCTCTCTTGGGGAATTACGGTTGAGCTGGAACTTGGGGAAAACCTTGTGGTTTATAAGAAAAGCTTCACAACAAGAAACACAAGTTACAGAGGATATTTTTACGGGTAAATAGAAAAAAGAAAATACATGTTCTACACTTGCAGCATTAAGTCATCTTTATAGTTGGATCTTCAGCTGGGTTATGTCAGTTCGCTCATGCAGACTGGAACAAACCCTGGCTGTTGGCACAAGCGGATTCAGCTGCTTCAAAACAGACATTTATTGGTGTGTGTATTGAGCAAGACAGGTGACTTCAGCTTGTTGTCACATTTAAGTAAATGATGCTTTACAGGACTGAACTACTGGTAAGAACATCCCTGATGCAGTGACACTCAGCCAGTCACCCAGGCACAAAGAGACAGCAGTGCCTTGCTGTCAAGCCTACCAGAAACAAAGTCATGTTACTTGTTTCCATGAAAGAAGTGGAAACTATGTGTGTGTTAAAATCTTTCACAGCTTCCCTCTTAGGATTACAATAAGTTTCTTTAGTAAGAACGCACAATGCTTGGAAAAGATACTGACTGATAGTGAAAGACAGATTTTATCAAATCGTATGTTTTGAAAACTAATTGAAAATCATGAAACACTTGATTGTTACATTGCTTACTAAAAAATTATTATAACGGGAATATCATTGTCTGACTTCTATTTCTAACTTAGAAATGTCTGGCTTGTGGAGCTTCACATGTTTTCAACAGAAAATTACTCATTTCCCCATACAAAAGCATTTATGCCATTGTGTGCATGTATCCTCAAATTATCCGTCCTGTAACTGTACATGCAACATCCTGTGGAGTATTGTGGCATCCCATCCTTAAGAGGAAAAGAACACCAAAGATTCATAGATACCCATCATTGAAAAGGAACAGCAGAAGTCAGAGGGTTTGCAAAAACTGACAAATTTTATTTGAGAGAGAGAGAGAGAATAAATGAATGAATGAATGAATGACCAGTCCTGGCTCCGGCGTCGATCCAGCTGATGGAGTGTCCAGGGGTGCACACACGCCCAGACTTTGTGGAGTTACATTTTATAGACAAGCTTCTCCCACGCTGGAGCCAAGTTTCCTACTTTCTTATGCCAATTACTTATCATGCACAATCCATTCTTGTAGACCTTTCTGGAAATGGGTCAGAGGCCTTTGGGGGATCTTTGGCAGTATTGAGCCTCTCCTGCTGGATTGGCCTTTGATTGACAGCNATAAATGAATGAATGAATGAATGACCAGTCCTGGCTCCGGCGTCGATCCAGCTGATGGAGTGTCCAGGGGTGCACACACGCCCAGACTTTGTGGAGTTACATTTTATAGACAAGCTTCTCCCACGCTGGAGCCAAGTTTCCTACTTTCTTATGCCAATTACTTATCATGCACAATCCATTCTTGTAGACCTTTCTGGAAATGGGTCAGAGGCCTTTGGGGGATCTTTGGCAGTATTGAGCCTCTCCTGCTGGATTGGCCTTTGATTGACAGCCCATGCCCACTTCTCAACCTCATTCCTGCACTTGTGCTGTACTGTGTTGTGCTTATCTCCAGGAGACAGAACAAGGACATTTACCCCAGAAAAGTGCTTCCCTGCCTCCATGTGGCCCTGNATCCAGCTGATGGAGTGTCCAGGGGTGCACACACGCCCAGACTTTGTGGAGTTACATTTTATAGACAAGCTTCTCCCACGCTGGAGCCAAGTTTCCTACTTTCTTATGCCAATTACTTATCATGCACAATCCATTCTTGTAGACCTTTCTGGAAATGGGTCAGAGGCCTTTGGGGGATCTTTGGCAGTATTGAGCCTCTCCTGCTGGATTGGCCTTTGATTGACAGCCCATGCCCACTTCTCAACCTCATTCCTGCACTTGTGCTGTACTGTGTTGTGCTTATCTCCAGGAGACAGAACAAGGACATTTACCCCAGAAAAGTGCTTCCCTGCCTCCATGTGGCCCTGTTCTCCAGCCACATCCTGTTTTTTTCACAGCGTGTTCTTACCAACAAACTTTGGTTGGCTCCGTGACTATCCAGCTATAGATGTTTGAGACACACACATTAGCACCCTATCTTCTGGGCTTCTACAAGTATCTGCACTTGTTAAAATTTAAAAAAAAAGAAAGAAATGCCTTTTTCTCACACATCTCTCATCATGCGTGTGTTTATTTTGCTTGTCCAGTCCAGATTTTTCAATCTGTCCATCAAGCTTATAAAAATTAGAACTAGAAACACACCACATCAACCATGCTTGATACATTCCACAATTCTAATTCTGAAACTGCCCACGTTTTTCCATGACCCACCAGGTAAAGTATTCTTCACTTCCAATCTGTTTCCAAATAACAAAATATCCTATCCTAAGGAGAACTACCAACACCTACAAACAGATTTCCAGATTCTCACTTCTGCTGTACAGGAATCAGCAGACAATGCACCAGCCATTCTCGTCATTTTTAGCTCTCATCTTTCCCTTAATACATTCAACAAAGTAATTTGCATTAAACTGCCCATTGTAAAGAATCGCTCATTATAATTAAGGAAAGTTACATGAAGAAAGAGAGTACATGCATTACAAAAAATCTATTCCTCTATATATTTAGTAACTGGTGCAAAGCATTATTTCAAAGTTATGTTCCAGGCAGGTTTTAGCCACTCATTTTGGCTGAAAGGATTTTTAAAGCCTTCTAGGTAGTCCTACTCTGAACTGGTCAGCCATGTCTTCATTTTTCTCAGGACAGACCCCACAGATTGGGTCCAGTTTGTTCTGGCCGTTATGAACAGTTGCAAAGCATGCTTGCTGCAGAAGTGACAGCAGTGAGTGTCACCCCTAGCATCATGCATTTTGGTATCCTCAGGAATTATCTTGGCAGGATGGACTCTAATGTTTGCATCAGATAACATGAAATCCAGAACTGCTGGATGCAGAACTAAAGGTAGGGCCTCATGAGAGTGGAGTAGAGGGGGAGAATTACCTCCCTTGACCTGTTGGCCACACTGCTTCTGATGCAGCCCGGGATGTGGTTGGCCTCCTGGGCCACAAGCAAATCATAGGAGCTTTCAAAATAATGATTTCAGCCCAAACTGCAGGCCACCACTCCAGATTTAATCAGAAGCCAGAAGTCTGATTGGGCAAAATATTGTCCAGTATTTTTTTTTTATTGTCCAAGTAAAGCAAACAGATTTGGCATCTCAGGGACTGAGCAGGGGAATTAAGACCAACGATCACTAGACCACACAAAGATTCTGTTAAGCATGGTATAAAAGCATCAGCATGTGAAAAGTGAATCTAACCTTTCATCACCATTCTTTTAGCACCAGCCCACACCAGAAGAGCACTGCAGGCCTGAGGACAGGCCAGGGCACTGTCGTGATAGAGGCTGCCTGGCACCAGCAGCTCTCTTGCTAGAAAAACTGTGGTGTTACCACTCATTCTCCTGCTTAAATTATGCAGACATAAAGCTTTCTCCTGCATGTGCTACTTACCCAGGAGCAGCTGACAAATAAAAATTAACCCCCAGAACCCTCCCAGCACTCCAGCCATAGTAGAAAAGGGGCTAGAGCAGAAATTACCATCATTTCCAGATACAGGTCCTCAGATTTGTCTTCTTTTATCTGCTGCCATTAACTTCCTGGACATTTGCATTCCCAGTTTTCTGTCTGTACTCCTAAAGCAACTAAGAATACAAGCTCCTTTGCATTCCAGTGACATTTATTTCCTCAACAAAATACATTTCATTAACTTTAAAATGCAAGGAAACAGGAATGTGTCTTATACCTGTGATGCTAGGCTGCCCCGAGGGTTCAAGACTGGTTTGTATCACCAGTGTTTCAAATAGTAAATGGAGATTCGATTATGAATGTCGAAATATTAAAAGTCACTTTCTTACCTTTTCACAGCCCAGCATGGAGCTGTAACTGCAAGCTTCTATTAGATGTCATGTTTAGCTACCAGTACAATAATTACATGGGATACTTGCTTTTTATTTATAAAATCTATAAATACTGAATTATCTCTGTATCTGTCATGTAGCATTTAATTTCAGCAAATTTAAATGGAAACCATGTAGATGCTCGAGATCGCTCTGTCCTTGGTACCTCCATCTGAGCACACATGTCACTACTTTAGCACCTGCCTACGATTTCAGACTTGACAGCTACATGTGTGTCAATCAGCTGCAAATTCCACTGAATTAGTACAAGCTGCAGATCTTCAATCAGCCTGAAGAACATTAGGTCTCCAAATGCAGCAGCTTCAATGTAACAGCAGATTTCTGTGTTTAAAAATTTCATCTGCAGAAGAGTTATATTGTCCAGAAATATGCACAAATTTTGAGAATATATTGTGAGAGTTGAGTAATATGTTTTCACTACACTCCACCCTCACTATAATGAACTCTCTTAGGACTTGGATAACTGTTTGGTGTATCAGTGTATTCACTATATTAAAGAAGATATGTGAATCATCTAAATCATAAATCCACTTAAAAATCTTCACTTTCAACTGATTGTTAAATACCTTTATGGAGACTTTAACATTGTTGCTTAAGATTGGCAAGATTATCAGGAATATCAGAAGAATGAGCAATGTACAGAAGAAAAGGAAAGGAGAGGTTTTGGTCAAGTTCAAGAAAGATACTTTTAAATTAGGTCATGGAGTTGTAAAATCCTGTGTTCCCATGGATCTTTTAGGAAGTGCAGAATGATTGCAGCCTGTAGGCGCAGATGAGGTAAACCTGCACGCTGTCAGGGTCAGTCCATCCCACACACCTGAGGCCAACACCAGGAGCAGGCAGGGAAGTAGAACTTAGATGTATTCAGCATCTTTCATGTCTTGGCTCGGAGTATCTCTACATACAACAGAGAACCTTGTCAGCATGCAGATGCTTTTGGTAAAAAAAAATCAATAAAGGATAATTCACTATAAAAATAAAGAAAGTTTACAATAGAAAGTTAAAAGTAAATTTTCTGCTTCTTAAGAAATATATTGCTATGGGCTGTTGAATAAGAAGTCTGGAGCATAAATGAGTTAGAAGAATCATGCCTTCCTGAGATTGTTTAATCTAAATCAAGAGGACTGCATGCTGTCCTTCCTGCAAATCATACCTGGTCCATCATTTGTCTCTTCCGTAGAACCTTTTGCTTCTCTCGGCAGCCAAATTAATTCTTGTCAGTAAAACAGAAACAATATTTTCAGGGGGTGCTTAACTATTCTCAATTTATTTATGTGATATGCTTATTGCAGCAGAACCTTAGAGGATTTCGAGTTCCTGGAGGCTACAAAGAAGAAATGTGCCCTCAGAAAGTAATTAGATACGGGTATGACAAGGCAAATAAAACTATACTTTTGTCTTTCCTTTCGTTTCTAAAGGAATTGCTATGGGTAAGGCTTTTCTGCTGAAAATAGAAAGTTTTTCCTACAAATTGTTTCTGACAGGCTAAGTGCATCTATTTTCAAATTCTGTAAGACTTAGTCCAAATGAATGTTTATAAGCAGCAAATTAATTCCACTGATTTTTTATGCCTCAAGGGACTATTACAACCTCTACTTTGTTTTCTTCTGCAAAACAACAAGCCCATGAGTCAATGCATTGCTAAAATAGAGGAAGAAGTAAAATAAATTAGAAAATCACGGGCTAAGCTTTGAGAGTTCGTGTCATGGATTTTACTCCTCCATTCAAGAAAGCACAGTATAGTAAGAAGAGTGAAAACAGTAAAATACCGCTACAATACTATGGTTCAGAAAAAAACCGCTTGATTCATATTGGTGTCTACTCCAAAGCAATTCAATGAGCCACTTTCCAGTCATTTCTCTCCCCTTAAAACCTTGGAACAGACCTTTGGCAGCACTTTTTTTAAACAACGTGGCATTATTTTGTTCATTTATTCCTGTGTGTGTATTTAGAGCTCACTGTATCTGCTCAGTTTAGTGATGCTGATTTGTACAAGGTGAAGACAATTCCTCTTCAACTGTCTTGCTAAAATATGGCAAAATATTTTTAATGCTATCTAATTGCTACTGCCCCAAATACTTTGGTAGCTGCCTGTTGTTTTTTAAGTGATATATATGTATGATAATGCGTATCTTACAAAAAGTCCACATCAAAGGGCATGCCTTCTCATGTGGTCAGGAACTAATACCGACTGCCTGTAGACCTAAGCAGAAACAATGCTCTAGTGCAGCATAAGCCTTTCATTGAAAATGTGTATATCAACTGTGTGTCTTCAGTGTAATCCATCCTCCCTGCATCACTCACTGCCTTGGCTGTCATGTAGATGGGATCATTATATGCATCCCAGTGGATTAAATACTGCAACTCCACTTGTCCTTCCCTAGGGCCACCTAAAGCACGTGAGTGAGGAAGAACAAAGTTCCCTCAGGAGACTAATTCCAGTGGTAGTTTTAGGGCCAAATTTCCTCATGGGGGTCTGCACCTATGGAGTGTGTCCAAAGCTGGTTTTTTCTGGTCTTTCTACTTTCAGAAATCAAGGAGCATCCAGTGCAATTTTGAAAGCCAGGAACAAAGCCTTCCCACTGATCCAGATCACAGATGACAGTAGGAGAACATAAACACAGCACTGTCCCATAGCTTAATAGTTTTACCTCTTTTACTTAAATCCTGGGGGTTTCAGTTTCCTTTTTGAAGTCCCTTTTTCATCAAAACACAGAGAGAAACACTAATAGGCCACCATTTTGTTTCTTTGGTGTCCTTCTAGACCCCAGAGCAAGGTCTAACAAACAGCATGCTCTGGAGAAACACTGCTTCTCCAGATCTCCTGAGAAGTGCAATCACTGCAGTAATGTCTGTGCCCAATAGAGGATTCTCCCCCTCTTTGCAAACTAGTTCAGCTGGCATGGAGCATGATGGAGGCTCTTGTCCCCCAGTCCAGCTCTGTATCATCTCAAATCATTCAGCTCATCCCCCACCCCTTTGCCAAGACGATGCCGGTCCCCTACAGTGGCTCACAATGTGAAGACAGGCTCCTGTAAGTCATCTCTTCCTTCTGCTTACTGAATTTCTCTTGGAATCAGGTAGCATGGACCCCAAACTCAGGCTCTGTGTCCTTGAAGACTACAAGGCTCACAAATCCAATGGACCAATCTCTGGCAAGCTCATCTAGCTCTTTCTTCAAAAGCCTGCAAGAAGCCTCTACCAGAAAACTGCAGACTCTCTCTGGGAAAAGTTTGCTGAGAATCACCTCACCATAAGCACCATACCAAAGCCTGGGAACGGAAATATGCAAGAGGGAGAAGCCAACAGGCTGAGCACCAAGCAAAGCATGAATGGTTCCCAAATTTGATTATGACTACAGCTGGTGGTCTGGGCTTGGTAGTTTGACGTTGCTCAAGTTCTCATCAGTAAGGGAAATATTTGCCATAATTTCCCATCTTGAAGAGTTTCATTGTGCATAGAAATCATGAAACTAGCCAGCTAAACATCCCACAGATTGGTAGTTTGCTGGCCTGTAAAGCTAAGTCATATTGCAATTGTGTCTTGCAAAATATTCCAAAGAATTATGGCAAAGTCTGAAAAGCAACAGATAAGAACAACTGATACTATTATTCCTGCACTGGGATGAAAGGGATTAAAATCATATTCATCAGGCTGTAACAGAAGTCTGATGTACTTGGGATGACTAGAGGCTGTCTCACACTCTTGATCTGTCCTCCTTTACCTGTGTAAACCTTTTCCAGATTTAAAAAGAATATAAAAGTGTACTTCTGCCCAAGATGCCTGGCAATTTTGTAGGACCTGCAACCCTGGAGAGCCTAGGGTTTTATATATGCAGCAGTGATCACTATAAATTAACTAGTCAAATGAGAACACATGAAAATGAAGGCAGCCTGCCTGAAAGGTCTGAAGCATAATGAAAGAGGTTTTTTTCATCTAAACAATGCTCAAATAGGGGTCTGAAAGCACTTCTTTCAAGATTCACTGTTATAAATGTTTCTGCTACTCAAAAATAAAAGTCACTCATAAGTGTGATCATCTGTGTTAAAATAAGGGAATCTCAATTTCATGTTCTGCCCAGGTGAAATGTGTTTTTCCTTAACAAGCCTTGACAGTAACACACATTCAACCTGTTCTTTATCAGTCCTCTCGTACCCTTGCCAAAAACCTTATTGGCTCCACCTTGAACCATTATCATAAAGTCAATACTGCAGGTTTTGCAGTAAGACTATTTGTGTCTTCATGCAGATTCTTGCCCTTCACGTGCACTTAGAAACAGCACACTGAAATGTGCTTTGAAATGCCTGCAGCAAATCACAATGCTGCTTTGCTTCACAAATAAAGCATCTGTTGAAAGCAGACAAAATTTTAAAAAAGGCATTAAACAGGTGTAGTTCTTCTTTTACTTTGAGTAGATTTACACATTGTAATGAATTACTGAGATTTAGCATCTTGTGTCCTAAGTTGATGGTCTTCTGTGAAGACCAACCTTTATCCAATTTGATTTACATAATATTTCCTTCTATGCTCATAGATTATCCCACTGTAATTAGCCACAGCTTTCGAGACTGCCTGTACCAGTGCATATATAATAATTCCAGTTTCAGAGCAGTGTGGCACCCTCCACTAATGTCTGTGGTAAAATGTCTAGTAATTTAAAAAAAATATGTAATGAGGATTAAAAAGCCACAATCACTATATCCATGCATTGTAAAAAAGCAATTTAAGACCAATTAACCTCCAAGGTGTGCAGGTCAGCATTTTTTCTCTAGAAATCATTGCATTCCAAAAATTAACAAAATCAGTTTCTCCAATAAACAATATTAGATGAGAGATGTGAATTATTCTTTTCCTTTTCAGCCAAATGATTCCTCAGTGTTTTAAGTAGTGTACTTCCGAGGTATCTCAGATTACAGACACAAAGAAATACAAGTGGAATACCAGGAGTTTTGTCCAAGGTCATACTCAAAGTCTGAATCAGAACAAATACTGAACACAATCCCCCCAGACGAAAGCCCTCAAGATTTAAATTGAATGTACTGCAGAAAATTCAGAGATGGTACTTGGACAAATATTTGATGAGATACCTTGAAATGTCTCGGGAAAACTAAGTTCTGTTTCTGAAACAGCTTGATCCCAAGGAACTCCTGGAGAAGAGGCAATTTTCTACGTCTGCTCACATTCATAGTATTTATCTGTCTTATCTATTATGCTCAGAGCATGTTTTCTCCAGAAGCAGTCAAACCCACGCGTCAGTGAAGAGGTCACATGAGAACAATCATGTCCTCTGTATGTATTGTAATTGATTTTTATGGAACTATATAATAATAAAAGCAATATCAGTTATCCAACCTTGCAAACTCACAAGCACCAATAGCACTGCACAGCGCCTGTTACATTTTTTTAAAGGTCTTGCAATTGTCATTCTAAAACAGCACAGAAAAAAACACTGCAGACAGACCGTTTAACATGGGAAGTAGATTAATCATAATGTTATCTGTGTTTTATTGTTCTTTTTAAGTAAAAATATTGAATTGCTAATAAACAGATTAAAGTGGGCTTTAATTGATCTATGGTGTGGCTATGTTAATATGTTTTAGGAAAGTGATAGCCACTTAACATGCAGGGCAAGACAGATTAAAGAAAACTGCAGGAACCTGGGAAACCTTTGCTTACAGAGGCGTTTTCATGGAGCCTCAAAGCATAGGCAGTCTCCAAGCAAGAGCTTCCATAGCCATATTTCTGGGCTTAGTCAGACTTGTAAAAGTTTAAGTCCCATTTTAAGTGCCCGAGTCATATTCTGACTTTAGCTAAGAATATAAAGCTTGGACATTACTTAATGTCCCCTTAAAGTACAACAGATTGAACTCTCTCAAATTTCAGGAAGGAGATTATTAAATTTAAGAGAGTCTGTATTTCAGGTATCCTATGTGTCAGCTTTGAACATAAGTATAGGTGCTCGTATAAAGTCAAGGCAAGAGGGATATTGCTCAGCTTTTCCTAGAAAAATCTGTTATGAATTGAGTTACAGTAATGGAAAAGAGCTTCTGTCAGCTGTCTTCGTGTTGGTCTGAAATACAAAATGGCACAACTCTGAAAAATGCCAGTGTTACCACTTGCTTTCCTGCTATGGGGCCAGACCTGTGACACCCCCTGAGACCTCACTGCCCACGCATGTGAGAGCAGGAGCAAAGTGAGGACACAGACATGCGAAAAAATGTCAATATATCTGCTAGAGCCATACCCAGATATGTAAAATCTCCCACATACAAGGTTTGTCACATCACACAATTTAAGGGCAAAGACCTCAGGTGAAACTTTCTTCTACCACGATCAGAAAAAAAGGAAAAGTCTAGAAAAGACCAATCTATTTATTTGGTTGGTTTTTTCTCCTCTCACAGATGCACTATCTTAACCAGTATTAGAGAGATTATCTGAAGCTGTTCTTGGCAAATATAAGTTACACAAAAATATGATGATGAAAGCTCAGCAAAATCCTCCAGATGTATTCTCAGGTATTGTCCAGTAATAATACATGTTGGTCATTTCTCATTTTCTGTTGGTCATTTCTCATTTTCTCTTTACTTCCATTGAGTTTTTGTTTGCAAAGGGAAATCTCTTGTTTCCTGCTTGATCACTGTGAACTGCAGCTGGCTCTATCTCCACTGACAGCAGCTCACAATGAAGTGGCAGCACAGCTTTGCATGTTTGACATGAGGGAAACATGGGATATGTGAAAAAAAAAAAAGGCATCTGGAGAATTTAAGTCATCTCAGCAAACAGCTAAAGCTCTCAGTTCACACAGCACTTAAATCCACTGCATTTTAACTCGCTGCTGTGTACCAACATTAAATAGTGACCTTGTAGCTGCATTTCTTTCTTTCAGTGTAATAAGAGAGAGTATCTAAATTCAGCTTGCCATCTTCCCTACAGCTTCTTATAAGCTGCTTATTCTCACTGTAGCCCATCACTTGTTTCTGCACAAAATCTTCTCTGCTCAATTTCTGTAATCCGGGACACCTCCAATGAAACCAAAGAGGCTATGTGTTCATTCACCAGGTGTTCAATCAGGGAGAATTTTAAGCCTCGTGCATAAGACTAACAATATTCATTAGCTTTTTATTTTACCGATATTTGTTCCATTCATGAAGCAAATGCAGCAGCAATACTCGGCTCCAGCGCTTTCCTGCTGGCCAGTGCTGCAGCATGTGACTGCCCTCAAGAGACAGTAACAAAGACAGTGACAGGACATTCATCTGCTTTTTCCCTGAGGCAAGCTATGCACAAGGAAAGGCTGAGCTCACTTCAGATGTTACTGCTCTGATTCCAGTGCTCTCCCTCTCCTACCAAAAGTAAAATTTCCTGTTTGTTAAAGGAGAGACAGTCTACCCTAGAATATGCAGTTCTTCAGGTCGTCATGGGTACTGGAAAGCTACTTGTGCTCCTGGTTTTCCAAAGCAGTCTGCTCACTTGTCAGAGATAGACTTTCTTGGGTTTTACCCTAGTTGTCTTTGGAAGGAATTTTGGAGAATGAAATCCCATGCTGAGAAAAGAAGAGTTTTATTCCCAGTGATGGATGGACTCGCAGAGCAGCACTTGAGCCACACATTCCATGCTTTAAAAGAGTCCTTCAGACATGACAGAACAGCATTGGTATTCCCCATATATGCAGTGTCCCACATCCAAACAGCATCCAACCCTGTTCTTAATTTGTCTGTGATAAGAGTGGCCCCCTCTTTTCTGAATAGCTAAAAAAGCTCTCACTCAGACATGCCAAGATGATGGTTTTTTGTGCCACTGACAGTGTTGTACCACGGTGTTCACTTGCCACTCTAAATGAAAATCACTTCGAGGTTGTTGGAGCTTATTTAGTTATTTCTGTTATGGAAATTCTAGTCCCTAGAGGCTACTCACTCAGCTTCTCTCTGTCATATTTCTAGCACCAGAGCTTGTGTAAAAACAGTGTAAGAATAACCATGTCAGCTTTCTGTGTGATCTCAAAATAAGAAAATAAAAACAGATATAGGAATTTTAAAGATCAAGTAAATAAAACCACATCCTTGTTGATAAAAATAAACTCAGAAACTTTAACTCAATTGAACAACATTTTGAGAATCATGTGAGCAGTCATTTCCAGTTGTTCTTATTTGCAGTGTTTGGGAATTCGCATTTTTCTGAGCATGGGAAATATTCCTTCCTATTCTTTTACAGTAAATTTTTATCTAAAATTTCACTTTCTCAGGACCAGTAAAGCCATTTTAATCTTGAATTCCCAAGATGCTAAATCTCCAGAAACCTGCCACCTAAGCAGTCTCCAAGAACCTCCCCTTTTGCAGACATTTATAGATAAGTACAGTGATTAATTTTGCACATTAGAAGTCAACATCTCTGAGTGGATTACATAAAAAAGGTTTAAAAACAAACAAAGGAAAATTAATGTAAAAATTATTGTCACATAAGAATTCTATATCTACTTTTAAAAAGGTATAAAAGGTAGAAAGGTTCTAAAAAATGTGCCAAATTAAATTTCAAACTGGCACTTTCAGACATTCTAAGAGGGTACCACGTTCTCTCTGTCAGCAGTGCTGACAGCGAGGGAAGTACTGGAAGGGGATTTGGGTACCTTAAGAACACCTCATTACAGCACTCCCCTTAACTTCTAACATCTCCTCAAAAAGGCATTCTTCAGCTTTATTTCCCCTATTTCTACATCAGACATCACATTACCTTCGTTTTCAATAGCAATTCTCTCAAGAATTCTGAAAATGAAAGCAGAATGCAAGAACAGAGACTAATGTGGGCCCAAAGGTGCAGAGCGGAGCATGGCAGGGCACCATGACAGATATTCCTCAGAACAGCCCAAATTCCCCTGTTTTGGCTGGTTATCACTGCTGGCCTTATTCACTGGATTCATACTGTAGTTTTGGCCAGGAGGAGAGGGAAAAGGAGACTTCCAGCAAATGAGAAAGCATTTCCATCCCATAATTCTGGTTCCTTTAGTTAACTGAATATTCTTACCAAGGCTTCCAATTTATCCAGGGTAATTGCTAGAGTATTTGTACTTTTGTTCTACTTGTTTCAATAACTGAAACAGTAATGGGACTCCATATTTTATATAAATGTCTAAATGTTCTCAAGTACTCTATTTCCCATCTCATTTGTAAGGTGGAAAAGGACAGTCAGATTTTCTACTTTCCATTTAGTTGTTTGCTACAATGCCTTTGGGAAGCAGCTATTTTCCTCATTTTGATTTTTTAAGAAGTCCTATTTAAGAGCCCTTACTTGGTTTTGAGAATCCTTGCCAAAACAAAACCTGATAATGGGTGACTTGAAATACAATTTTCTTTCATACTGTAGATTTAATGGAACCCTACATCAAAGTAAGAATAGAGTTTGTGGCCTGCAGGAAAAGCTGAGAGAAGGAAGTTTTCCCCTTCAACAAGAATTTAGTAATAAAGTTCGGTGTGAGGATCAGGTGCTGCCATAGGAACCTCCTTGAGGCCAGGAAGTTCAGTGAGAGGAAGTCAGTTCTGAGAAAAGGACTAAATGCCAGAGGTAACAATAAGAAAGAGGTGGAAATAAGATGCCTTGTTATCCCTGTGGGAGCCTATTGCTTCAATTCCCTTTTTTGTTGTAAGTAGGATAAATACACCAAGAATTTCTCATTCTCTCTCTATGCTGCAGGCTCTTCTGAAGTTATTCTGTCACAGCACCCTCTAAGAATCACAGATGGCACTTAAGAGACCTGTCAGTCTATTACTAATGGAACACTCTCAACTGAGATTTCTGTACAAATACAGCTGGTATTGGATGTTAATTGCCAAGTGAAAAAAGATACCTGGCCTGAAAATATCCTCCAAGACATCAGTTAGTAACACAACTGCTGCTTTCTTCATGAAAACACCGTATCTCTTGTGCTTCACAGCTTACAACGCCCGGCTGCACCTCGCTCCGACAGGCACATGACCACGTTCATCGTCACAGAAGGTGAAAAAGCATTTCTTAGAAGTTAAGGTCTGAAACAGATGAGGGAATCTCTTCTCTGATGTCATACTGCCAGTCCCTCTCTTGTGAGGAAGAAGTTGCATCACTTCTGATTTACATCCTCGACTGCCAAAGCGGTGTGATCAAGTACACCAGACCAGCTAGAAAACAAAGAAGGAGGGCGTGATGGCTGAAGGGGAAAAACACACTAACAAGGAGCAAATGTGATACTGGAATGATGGGCTTCAGAACAAGCCATGCTTGCCAACTCTGAACCAAAAAGACCCTTTTCTGTAAGCACGTGATTTGACATTGATACCACAAGATCAGCCACTCATGTGCTGGCTGCTGCTGTACAGACTGACACTGCTCCTCGCTCCCCGCTCCCTGACACAGATGGACTTTTGACAGATATATGGAAGGATTTTAGTCCTTTCAGATTAGAATTAGCTCTGAATGGATCAAAATTATTTCTCCAGAAATGCTGCTTATTTCCATAATCATCCCAGTTGCCCATTGTCAGTGATAAACTGACAATGGATAATGAATGGGAAATATCTCCTCACTATTGTTTCAACTTCTTCCTTGAAAAACTAAAGTGGAGCAGGGAAGCCTTGTAGCTGTTGTTTTTCTAAGTTGGAACAAGTAAGATTTCCATATCTAGAAACACTTTGGAATATCTTACTTTAGAAATAGTGACAGAATTGTTCTAGCAGCTAGAAAAAGCTGCATGTTTCTCAGACTGGGACCCTGAGTCTGAGTCTGGGTCAAAGGAAGAGTTTGAAGTCAATCACTGTGAACAACCTTCAGGAAGTATTACTGTTCCAAACTAACCTATTGGTCAAGCTTGAAGGAAAGGGGAAAGTTTTCCTGGGAATATGACTCATCAAAAATACATTTCATCAATAGAAAGTAGATAGATGCCAAGACTTCCAGAGCTACCTGGTGAGACTAGACATGATTTTTTGACTCATGCCAAAGGGATTCTAAAATTAATTTAATACCACAGTTCTGTTGAAAAAGTTTGCACAGTTGTTGGGTTTTGCCACACAACAAAGGACAAAAGCTAAAATATTTTCCAGGAATTTTTTATGGCTCCAAATTCTTGCTAGTGTTTGGAATGACTCCTTGGAGGAAAGAAACCAAACAGAAAAGGGGAGTAAATAAACATTAACCAGGAAAAGAGAATACCCAGCAATGTGCAGAGGGAGGCCTTCAAGTGAAATGGATCTCCCATTCCTGAAGGATATGAGACTGTAACTCTGAAATCGTTTTTATGAAAGAGAACTAAAATTGCCTTCTCCTTAGGGGCTGGGCATGATCTTCCAGCTCAACTATAGTGCCAACCAAGGAGCTGTATCGCTCCTCTTCGGAAGCAAGAGAAAACACATTGTAACTTAGAATTGCCCGGTCTGTGGCTTCCCCCAGGCTTGATAGATTATAATAAGCAGATTTCTTCAGTCCTGAGCAGATCAAATGGAAGAGAATGAGAAGGAAAAACCCTTCAGTCCTCCCACTCAATCCAAAAGACTGGACAGTGCCTATTCCCCTCCACAACAATATCCTTTCCTTGGACCAAGAAATAAGAAAGTAAAAGACCTACAGGATCAACATCAAGCATCTGTTTTACCAGGGAATCCTCTTGCTCAGAAGCAATCTTCAGATCTCAGAAGCATCTTCCAGGCTGAATATGTAGGCAAAAAATCTTGGTCCCACTGCCATGGGACACTGACACCATCGAGTCCAGAGCCTCTACCACCCATTTGGCCAAGGGAAAACAGCACAGAGAGGTTTTTCTTCCTGTGACAGTCAGGATCACAGCCTGTAGCTGCATAGAAAATCCCAGTTGTATAAAGGTTCTATGTCTGACAGAAGGCTAGATTTTTGAAGAAAAATAGCAGATTTCAGTCATGAAATATCTTGGCTATCAGTGAGAATTTGTTATTGGGATTTGAAGGATGCCAGAAAGCATATGTGCCATGCATAAATCCTGATCTCTACCAACAAGAACTGTTCCTGACAGCCCTAATACTTATTTACAACATTCCCATATCTAAATCTGATAGGCAAAGGCAAAAACCTCACTCTTCAACATTACATGAAATAGAAAATGCCAGCATCATTCAGCTATGAGCAATCCTCTGAAACACAAACACTTCCAGACTTGTTTCAGTTGTTACCCATTTCCAAGAGATGTCACACCTAGAATATCATGACATGTGTCGATGATCCCCCCCATTCATTCCTACATTCCTCTGTAAACAGCAAAACCTTTCAGTTTGGGAAGATGGATATTAAAGTCTGGCTGAACACTTCCCAATGTCATAATAGTCCCTGCATGTAACCCAGAAAATTTACAAGTCCAGTCAGGTAATACCCTCTGTTAAGCTTCAGTTCATTCTGACACGGAAACCCTTAGTATAACTGTTTGCATAATAGCTGGTCAGAACATTATCTTTTAATGGAAAAAAAAATCTGTTTGAAAGAATTGTTTCTTGTTTAGGCAAAAAGGAACCTCCTTTGGTCAGCTCTGACAGCAATTCTTATGCAAGCCAGAAGTACCTCTCAGCTGGAGAAGAAGCACCTCAAGCAAAAAGACAAAAGCCCTTTGCATGAAATTCCCTCACACCAATGCCTACTCCCCGAGTCTCTCATACCCCTTCTTAGGATCTCACATATTCACAGCCCCTTGGCTTCTCTGCAGGGGAAGATGTGCTGCAGTGCTGTGCTGCACCCGAGACCTCATGTCTCTGAACATATCCCCAGATCAATAACTTGGTAGCTGAGATACGAGAGAGAGGAAAAAACCCAAAGTTTGCTTTCCACAGCTCAGTCTTTTCAGAAAATGTTGAATGTTGCAGACTCTCAGGTCTCACTTGCTGTTCTTCTGTGTCTGGTTAGAGGCAGCTCATGTTCTCCTCAGCCCAATTGCCAGGGCAGCTGGGCTGTCTCTGTTTATGAGTGTCCCAGAGGAGAGGTGATCCAACACATCCCATGTTTCTTTCAAAGAACCGATGTAAAGAGCCAAAGCGCATCAGCCCAAATTAGCTTCCAGCTCGCATTCAGCGAGTCATGAGCCTGCAACTGGCTCCTCCTCTGAGGCTCTGTCCTGCAGGAAAAGCCTGAATACAGGAGAACTTGCCCTCCATGGAGGAGGACCACGTTAAGGAACATTTACACAAACTGAACATTCACAAGCCTATGGCCTCTGATCTGACACAACCGTGAGTGCCAAGTGAGCTGGCAGACGTTACCGGGAGGTCACACTCTGTTTTTGAAATGTCA
This sequence comes from Edolisoma coerulescens, assembly GCA_013397115.1. Lineage (NCBI taxonomy): Eukaryota > Metazoa > Chordata > Aves > Passeriformes > Campephagidae > Edolisoma > Edolisoma coerulescens. Next base: position 268,464 of record VWZW01002517.1, on the reverse strand, counting down.
TGGTGGTCAGGGTAAGTTCCCAAGGACTGGAAGAAACTCACACTGATTTCCCACTTCCTTTCTCCATTTCTCTTAAAGTGTTCTAAACTGAAGCTAAAATAAAGCTATTCTTTCACAATAGAGAATACAGATTTACCGTGTGTTTTTATATAGACATACACACATACAAATATCATATACATATATCTCCCAGGAAGGATATCTTCACCTGATAGCCATTTTTAAGCATCCATTCTACTCTTCCCTCACTTCTGTGTAGGAAAGTCTTTCAAAAGAGCCAGAAGGGCTTTGAGCCCCAGGAGCACTCCTTGAAATGTTGGCACTGATCAGAAACAAAGGTAAAGAGATTTCACTTTACAGAAAACAGATAAATAGAAAAGTATGATATGAAACCAACATGTGCTCAGGCACCTAAGATCTTTCTGCACACTCAACTGAAACCTATGTGAAATGCAGTGAACACTTGTTTTAGTTGGAAGGTCACCACCCGCCCCATTCCACACACAAAGCCTTAAGGTTTGGCATAGCCTGGTTTTGTAGAAACAGTCCTAATTTCTGGTTGTTCAATATGGATCTCACCTGCAGGGTGACAAAACATGGCCACCTCTAGTTTTCTCTGCCAGACAGGTACTTCTGTGGAGCATTTTTAAGAGTGTCATATGAGGGAGACTTACGGTCCCTTTATGGCAGTGTTGGTGTTCTGCTAGGCTCAGAAGTACGTTACTATTAGAAAGTTTGTCCTAATGTCTCCCTGATCTGTCCAGGATGGCTACCCAAAATAAATTATTACCTTCTTCTTTGCAACAGCCTTGCATAATCGATAAAATGCTGTTACATTCCCCTCCCACTTCTTCCTCCTCTGAGCTAAACTCCTTTTCCAATATTTTTCGTGCTTTCCTTTTAGGTAGTGTTTTCTTTAGGCCTCCAACCCATTGTTTTTCTGCACTCCAGACTTCATCCTTCAGTCTATAGCCTCAAAGTTGTTGCCATGACCTCCACAACCCGTAGGCACCTATCTGTGGCTCCTTAACCAGGCACAAATTTGGAAGAAGTTCTGCTCACTTTTTTTATTCTGTTTATAAAAACTGGAATCCCTCTGCAACCACTGGTGGCTTTGGAAATGGGTAGTTTTATAGATTTTTCCACTCTTTCATCAGAAGCTTTTTTCCCCTGTGTTTTACAGAGATCATTAAAAACACAGTGGGTTATAAATGTTAGTACCTCATGCCCTGATTGCATTGCCATTCCTCCCAGCAGTTACTCTGCTGACAGACAGACACTCCACAGAGCTCAGGGAGCAGACAGAACAGGTGTCTATGGCCCCACCAAACAAGTCCTTTTTCTCTGAACAGCAAGGGTTTGGGTTTTTGGGCTTGGTTTGGTTTGTTTTAAATCCCTGTCTAAATAGGCAATTAACTGACTGGCCCTGTTGGGCTGGTTTTTTCTTCTATAGCCATCAAGAGTTCTCTGTGACAATAACACCACTGAGGCAAAACTCAACTTCACAGACAACAGTCTTCTCTTCTTCAGACAAATTTAAAAAAAAAGGAGGCATGCCAACATTCAAATTACCCCTTTTACCAGCAATGCACACACTACAGCCTAGCTATCTCTGCACACTGCTGTTCTGCCTCAGGGGAAGTTCCTCAAGTGTTGGAGATGGGAAGGTCTGCAAGAAAACCCAACCACTTTCACCAGGGATCTGGTACAGTCTCTGTGCAATCATGAAAGGCATCACTTGAAGACACATGCAGAATGAACAAATTAATTATGAAGCAGGCCCAGCTCAGTGGTCCACAATCTCAAACCAGCAGATCATAAATGATGGTTCTCTTTAGAAGCTTCATTGTTCTGGCATTTTGCCCACAGAAAGTAATGGTAGACATAAAATAGTGGAGTGTGGTTTCTAGCAAATTCCTTCTTCTTGCAGGAATTCTTTCCTATATGTTGTGGGTTGACCTGGGCTGGGTGCCAGGTGCCCATTCAGTCGCTCTATCACTCCCTTTCCCTCTGGTACAGGAGGGAGAATAAGATGGAAGGCAAAAATCCAGCAGGGTGAGATAAGGCAGTTTTATTACAGCAAAAGAAAGAAGCAAGCAGAGATCTGCACGTGCAAGAGCTAAAGAGAAAAAAAGAAATCAGTCTCTACTTCCCATCAGCAGCAATGTTCGGACACTTCCTGGGAAGCAGGGCTTCAGCATGTGTAATGGTTCCTCCTCCCCTCAGATTATATACCTGAGCTGGTGTCACATGGTACGGAATATCCCTTTGGCTGATTTGGGTCAGCTGGCCTGCTTGTGTCCCCTCCCAGGATCTCGCCCACTCCCACCCCCTTTGGTGAGGGAAGGAATGTCAGGGGGACCGCACTGCTTGGCAGGAGCCAAAACACTGCTCTGTTATCAACACCCGTCCAGCTACCAATGCAAAGCACAGTACTGTGAGGGCTGTGAGCTTTACCTCAGTCAGACCCAATGTTCACTGCACCTTTTCTCATCCTGATACAGAGATTTGGGGATGCAGAGACTACAGCACAGATAATACCAATATATTGTGGAACTCTCCATCTGTAGCTGAGTGACAACTGCTCTCACACAGTCCATCAGCCCCTCAAATGACTTTGCTCTACAGCAAATACTTAAGACATTCAGTTTTCTCTTCTCCCTCAAGCTCTTTACTTAAGTATTTAATGATTTCTCTCACCTCATTTACTTTGTCCTGCTTCTTAAAAGGACAGGTACAATCCTTGCACCTAACTGCATCATTTCTGCATTTTTCGTTGCCCTCAACTGTTTCTCTTAGCTGTCCCTTACTCTACCTTCTTGCCCACCAAATATATTTTGCATTTTTTTTCCACTTGGCACCCTTTTGTACTTTCAAGCCAGGTTTGGAGATTATACATCTCTTCAGCCTTTTTCCTCGTATTCCTTCATAAACATTTTTATTGGCTGTAGTACCTTGGCATTATAGAACCTACATCATGTCACAGGAAAAAATTATAAAGAACTCTCCTTTCATGACCTTCCACCAGGACAGCTGTGACAGAGCCCCCAGATCATCTTCAAGGCATCAGGCTTAGTCATTCACTGCCTGAATCCTTTCTCTATGGAGTCTAATTCCCTGTGACTTAAAGGAACATTTCTTATGTCTCATATGATATTTCTGCAAGCCCCGAGGTCTTGCAGGATGCTTGGGAAGCTGCTTCAAGGTTTTTCTCATAAGTGAGAGTTTCTGGAGTTCCGAGAGGCTTTTGAAACTTCAGTGATTCTAGGTGTGGTGCCATAAACAGGCTGGTGCAGAAACACTACAGGGCACTAAAGGAACCTGGCACAGACCTACATCAAACCATGTAACACATTTACAGCAAAATTAATGTCGTATAATGGGTTATATCTCCTCCCAGGTATTTCCACACGATGCTCTCAGGCACATGGTGTGATTCTTGGGGCTGTCCTGTGCAGAGCCAGGAGCTGCACTTTGATGATCCTTGTGGGTCCTTTCTAACTCAAAATACTCTGTGATTCTGTCACATCTATTCCCTGAAGAATTACTTCCTCAGCTTTGGGGGAAGAGGAGGATGGTGAGGAAAAGAGGGGAATACCTTAACTTTGCGTTTTGTCTCCTCAACAGACATCTTTAGCCACTTCAGCTAACTTTACATAGTGGTTTCCTTTCATACTCTGCCTTGCAGGCTGGTTTCTCTCCTGTAATTAATAATTTGCAACTCCCTAACCAAAGGGAAAAACACTGCTCATAGAACATCCTTGCAGCATCCTGAACCTGTCTGAGGCCATGCACAGCCTTCATGTGCCTTGGAAAGGCTTTGAAACCCTTTGAAACCCTGTGATGGTTACACACTTTGAGTTGACTCCCTGTCTATAATTTGGTTTGGAGCTCTGAGAAAACCTGCCCGAATGTGTGAGTGGTTGATCACAACTGCTCACTTTTCCTGCTCTCACACAACAGATCTTGCCTCCCTGCGTAGGAAAAGCTTAGTACACATTGCTCTAAAAAGTGACATTATCCTTTCACCATAAGACTGACTATTAGTGAAAAGATGAACTGCAGAAAAACGTCAAATCCAGTTTTCTATTACTGCATGGGAATGAAACCACACTTCCTGGTGTTTAAATTTCTTTTCATGTGAACTTGTCTGGACTGAATTTATATTTACCATTCACAAAAAGCAAGTTGGAAACTCACGGCTGAGGTGTGTTTAGTAGCTAAGAAATATTTTTTTGTTTCAGGTCAAAGTACAACCTGTTTATGAGATGCTAAAAAAATTAGGAACAAATCCATCTCCTGTACCTTCACTAATCACATCTCAGCTTCTCTAACAAACATTCAAAGACCCAGAGAAATAATTTTCTAAGCTGTCACAGGCAACGATACATTAAAAATATCTCTATGCAAAACCACTGCAAGAATAATAAATTATATTGACCCTTCTACTAATCTCAGGAGCACTAAACTCATGCAGTGTGGCTACCCCGAGAATAATTTAATTTTTTTTTTTGGTCATGGGTTTTTATGAGAGTGAATTCCAATTTTCCATTATCTGCCTAATGTTTTGGAAGCATTCAAGCTTTGAGCTCAATGGATAGTAGCCTACTGTGAATCTACAGCTTTCCTGTAATTCCCTGAGTCCCAGAACTGACATTCCAACCACGACAATGAGGCAACATGGATCAAACAATTCATGAATGGAAAAGATCAGTAAGATGAACATCTGTTCAAAAGCTCCATAACTTCCATAACTGCATCACAGATACACCACCTCTCATGATGCATCAGCAAAGGCCCCAGGACACCTCTGCAGCAGGAGCACCTGTCAGAGCTGCCCCCAGGCAGGTGACAGAGGACAAGGAGGGGTGAGTATGAGCTCTCCAGGCCAGCTCGAGGCTCCTCTCCTTTCCACCCCTTGTTTGCACACACCCAAGAAGTGCTCAGCCAGCCAGAGCCGTTCTGCCTCTGAAGCCGTCCGCCTTTGAACGTCCCATCCCTCCGAAGCGCCGGCGAAAGGATGGGTGCTTCGGCTGTGCGGCTGCCATCCATCCGCAGGTTTGCGAGGCGCTCACGAAGGGATGAGGAAGGGATGGAGCCTTGCGGGGAGCCGGTCCCCGCGCCCCGCAGCCCCTGGCAGCCCCGAGCCCTGCGGGCTGGGCCGGGCGGTCCCGGCGCCCCCGCCATGGAGCTGGGCCCCGAACCCCGGCCCCGGGTCCCCCGGGTGTGACACACGATGTGACACACACAGAGCTGTAGCTGTTCCTGTCTCTCTGGGAAAAATCTTCACCCTGGATTCCACGGCGCTGAGATTAAAAAAAAACCAACCAAAACTCAACCCAAACCCTTTATCTCCGCCATAAAACCCGGTGTGTTCTCACCAGTTAAAAGCCCATACCTCAAAATCTACTTCTGCATACAGAGTGGTGAGGGGGCAGCCTATCTGATTAACCAAGGCAGCTCTAAATCGAACTTCATTCAGACTTAGGCTCTCCCTGTTGCCACATTGGGCTCTGGGGCTCATGTCACTTCAAGGCCATCACATCACATCACATCAGTGTAGAGGAACCAGGGCTGCTCCACGGTCTCTGCAGGGACCCAGGACTCCACAAGCACCCAGGGGCTGCTGGATCCAACCTCTTCTGTCCTTCCCAGGGGCCGTCGGAGGCCACCGGGTCAAATACAAGAAAGAAATAAGAGTAGCATGCACACATCCACACCCACATCTGGCAAGAAACACAGATGGGTTTGTCACACATTCAGCAGAAGCTGAACCCAAAATGTCTCTGAAAATAGGAACTGCCCCCAAAAGAGCAGTGCATGGTGCTGAGGCAGAGGGTGGAGGGTGGCATGTCAGCAACGCCACCAACCACAGCATCATTTCTGGGTGTCCTCTAAGCCATGACTCACGGGCACTGAGTTGAAATTCTTGCTTCTAAATAGTCACATTTTATCATTTTCCAAAAAATTAAAAAGAAAAAACTCCAATTTAAAAAAAGCACCTCTACTTAAAACCATTCTTATACTGAGTTTTGTACAAAAAAAAAAAAAAAGAGTAATTATTTTCCTTAAAGTTCACATTTTATTCCCATCAAAATATGGTAACGAAACAGAGGAGAATGCAAATCAAAGCCTTCTTGCGTTTGTTTATTTTCCCTCCATTGAGATATGACTTTGATTTATTCCAGGTAGGCAAAGCAAGAAGTCACATAACCTGTTGGTGTTACAAGCAAAATTACGGCATATTATACAATTCCAAATATAAGCACATGTCCCAGAAATTTTAAGTCTTGTTTTCAAAGCTAATGTCCACCTGGAAACTGTTCTGACTTTAACAACAAGCCTCCAAAATATCACCAGTGTCTGAATTCATGGAATAGGAGGTGAAGTAACAATATGTACTGAAACATTCTCTTCTCTCCCAAAAAGTAACACTTTTAAAGAAACTGGGTTTCTTAGGAAGCAGTATAACCTTATTGTCATTTTTGACCTGAAAAATTAGTAGTCAGGGAATTTGAATTGATTTGCACTGATGATTGAAGTGAAGCAATACTTTGATAGGATGCAAAGAGAGAATACCAGGATTCCTGAAAGTCACTGCCTCCCCTGGTTCTTAAACTGCCCCTTCGCATTTTGAAGTTCTGCTCCAAAACTCCCTGCCTCAGATTTCTGTCTGGGACACAATACAGATACTTCTTCTGTAATTTTTAGGTTTGTTTTGCCAGTTTCATTTTGCTTTTGCAGAAGACAGTTGTCATGAGCAGCAATTTTAGAGAGGTCTATGATTATCCATCCAAGCCTTCTGACCTCCAGCCTAATATTCTTTAAAGCAGCATAAGGGATAATAGAGATTTAATCTCAAAAAAAAAAAAAAAAAAGCTTTAGAAAAGCTTTCTGTTATAGGACACAAGTCAAACGTATCCAAGTAATTAGCTGCTGTAAAGCTCTACCAGCATATTCCTCGGGTTTTGCCAGAAACAGCCACCAGAGCGTACCTGCCCCTACTGGTCCTTCCCGGCATTTCTACAGGAATCTGAGGGAGAAGGAGGCTGAGGCTTTTATGCTTATCTCCTTTTCCCACCCAAGTTGATGAATGATGGTTATATCTCATCTTCTTCCATTCTGCTAATGAACTGAGAACAGGAAATTTCGGATAGCAAACCTATGCAACTTTNGATGAATGATGGTTATATCTCATCTTCTTCCATTCTGCTAATGAACTGAGAACAGGAAATTTCGGATAGCAAACCTATGCAACTTTTCAGATACCATTTTCCACTTCTCTTCTCTTCTCTTCTCTTCTCTTCTCTTCTCTTCTCTTCTCTTCTCTCTTCCTTCTCTTCACCACACATGCAACAGCTGCTTAGGGTTCTCATTAACCCTATCACTTTGTCTTATCTCCAGTTATCAGGACAGAATAAACTTAATTGGGATTAAGTATTTATTTGGACTTTTTTCCCCCTCTGACCCTTTTTAGTTGCCTAGTGACTGTCCTGCTTTCAGCTGGGATGGAGTTGATTTTTTCTTAGTAGCTCTGTTTTGGATTCAGAATGAGAATATGGACTTGGGGATTTTTGTCTTTGCTCCTAAAGAAATTTGGCAAACTTCAATTAATTTCATAGATACAGACACTCTACTAATCAGTGGTTTCCAATGTCAAACAACAGTAGTGTGTCAAACAGTTGGTTTTGTACTATTAACTCGTAAAAGCAGCATTTTGAAATGAAGACATTGACTTTTTTCTCCTCAGTCAGGAGCCAGTGCTGTCATTTCTCCTTTCTGTGTCTTTGGAAACGCTGCAGTGATCAATGCATCCATCATACAGGTACTGCCTAGGGAACACCAGACCTGACTGAACAACAATAAGCAGCCACACGTGACTAAACACCCCTGACAGGAATAATTACCTGTTTAACAAACTTGACTGTCTACAGCAGCATACAGGATTTTTACTAAGATAGTTGATGCAGGGCATTCATAATGAGCAGGACCAACTATACTCGCAGCAGACAATTCTATTTGGCAAACTGCCCTGATTAACCATGGGGATATCACAGTCCTCTTTTCATTTACCACCAAGGTGTTGGAATTTAGCTTTGAGTTGCTAAATTCCTTCTAAACTCTCCTAGCAAGCAGGAGCTTCTGGACTGCTGTCTCATCTGCCCCTGAGGATGCTGATGCAGGTGTTGGTCTCACAGCTCACCCTGGGATTGTTCCTGTGATCAGCCAAAGAGCAGGTGCTTGAGCTCCTGTTTCTGTACTCTTTCTCCAGAGCTGCCTGGCACTGCAGGGATTCCACAAGGCTGGAACCTCCCTGTCATGCTCTCCTCACTTGCACTGAGGTACAGAGCACTGACAGCTCAGGCAGAGCATCAACTCTCAGAGAAACGATGTTAGTTTCAAACCAACACACTTAAATGCACAAGTTTTCACTGTAACAATTCCATTCAGGGCAAAAAATAAAATAAAAGAAGGCACAAAGCTGCTCCTTCACAACTGCTTCTCATTTCCACCAACACTTACAGCAGCCAAAGTGAGGAAGAGGATGGTAGCACAGGGAATAAGGTTCCCAGTACATACCTGCCCTTCCACTGTCATCCCAAAGCACGCATTCTTGTCAGTCTCGTGTAACAGAGGCATTCCACTGTGCAAAGACCTCCACTGAAAGGGATTTAAACATCCTGCTTTCAACTGGAATTTCTCCATGCTAAGGAAATGAATGTGTTTTCATGGCAACCTTCATCAATGTCAAGTTTCACACACTCAGAAATTATATTGTAAAATGCTGAAAATACCTACCAAGCCTTCTGAGGAATTCTAGCCTGTAGCCAGTTGCAAAAAAGACTGAACAAAACTACAATATTGCTTTGGACAAAAGAAAACTTTTCGGAGGAGTATGTTCAACACTCACTCATATTTGCTGAACTCTGGCTTGCAGAGTGAAAAAAAAAATCTTATCTGGTAGGAAAAAATGTGGTAATAAGCAATTACCTAAAATTATTCCCTATCTCCTTGCAATCTTTTACAGATCTGTTATTGAAAAATCTCTAGATATTACTCTAAATATATATATTTTTTGAAGTGGCATTTCAATAAGTAAATGAAATATTCTGCTCTAATATGCATCTATAGCAGAATAAATAAATTTAATAGTGTTTTTAGTGCGTCTGAGGATACAATTCATCCAGAATGCTTAGCACTCATTTGACCTACAGATGAAGAGAGTGTATTTGAAAAGCAGCCAGGAAGAGAACATGAACCTCTAAGGCAGTGACATCTCCCCTCTGTGGTCTGGAGAATAAAAGCTGTGATCCTTGAGGACAGATGTTAAAATGAAAAACACTCTTGGCTGTAATTCCTGAGCGTTGTCCTCTTAACCTGACTGACGTGTTCAATCAGTTCTGTCTCAGCAGGAAAACTTTTTGGGATAGACTTCTCTCGTAGGCCTCCCACTGCTCCTCCCAGGCAGAGCCACAAGTGCTCTGAGCTGCCACTGCCCTTTCCTCTCTCCAGCAGCTCCCTTCAGTTGCCCATGGCATTACAATCAGGAGGGATTTTTATAGAGGTTTTTTTTTTGGCCTTGTTTGTTTGTTTGTTTTTTAAATTTGTCTCATGGCTGCAGAACTTTTGGTACAAGCGAACCATATTTTCAAGCATTTCCCCAACATCATGAGAGCTGCCAGTGCATATTAGAAAAATCTGATATTTTCAAAGCATCTCCTGGGTCCAAGAGCTTAGGGTTTAGCTGCCACTAAAACTAAATGCAACAAATACAAGCCTGGTGTCACCAACTGTAAGAAGTGGAGCCCATGTCTTGAGCACACTTTTGTCCCTCCCTCTGGCATGCCCCCAACAACAGCATCTGCACTGAGAAGTGGGGAAACCTGGGTATATCACTGATGCTGTCTTCTCAAGGATAGGAAGAAGTATTTTGCCTGTGAATTTCAGGAAATATTTCTTTTCTTGGTCAGAACAGGTCCTTACTTTCTGTACAAACTCCTCAACATACAGAAATACCTCCTTCATCCTAGAGCTTCAGAGTAGCTGGGGATCATGAGGCAGCTGTTTAAAGATAATCACTAAGTTATTTCCCTCAGTAAGTAAAAATCTATAGTTACAGTCTTGTTTTCTTGTTTCTTTTTTTTAAGCAGAATTTTCTTCATCCTGCAGGACACAGAGTAAGGAACTATGCCACAATGATCAGGAGGAGAACATCACATCTATTCTAACTTACAAAGAGGAAAACCCAGAGGAATGACAAGCATCAGCTGAATTGATTTATACACTGCTATAGTCTATAAGCAACAGTTTTAAAACTGCGTTCATTTTTCCACTTCTTCAGCTACCACTAAGCAATTAGCAGAACTCATTAACCAAGTGACATTTTACAAATTAATGATTTACTCCTGTAAACTAGAAATGCGTAGTAAATAAATCTTGATTTAAATAGGATCAGGAAACAGTCAGTGTTTAATCTGCATTCACGGTTTTAAAAACAGAAGTGTTGAAAAAATTATTATCTTCTGTTCCAGCCTAGCTTTTACTCTATAAGAGCCATTTCCCCCATGAAATTATTCAAGGATAATTTTGAAAAGACAGCAAACATTAAGATTTTAAGGGACTGAAGAACAGGCAATGTGCGTATGAAGAAAGACTGAAGCTCCCTCAGTGGATTTCCATTACTGCAGACATCTTTATATTTTAGTACACTCAGAAATAATCCCTTATCTCATCGGAGCAAGAGTGCAGTAAGTGAAAACATCCAGGAGTCTCTACTGTATTCACTGCAATTCAGAGACCTGACTTCTGATACACCTGGGCTGGGTGACACTTTTGGTGTAGACAGCTCTGTGTCACAGTAGGTTCTGAATTAGAAGACAATCTTTAAAAATGAAAAGTTCTGTCCCCATTAATCTGACTGTGGCTGTCACTGCACCACACGGTTCCAGTCTTCTCCAGGCACTCTCGCTGGCAGGGTGATGGCTTTTCAGTAAGGCAGCTGTACTTACACTGTACAGCTGAATAACGAAAATGTTGATTCTGTGGTTTAGTCAGCAGAGGGGAAGTTTAACTTTAGATCAGTAAGAAAGCTTTGGTATATGACCAAGATTCCTTTACATTGTGTGGTTATTGTGACCTCAGGTTTAAATAATGAAAACCATCTTCTTTTTTTTCATTTTCGTTATTCTATTTATGCACTATCCTCCTTCCCAAGGCATAGGCATTTTCCAGTCACTCTAGCACTTTGACAGAATTTTTCTCCCAATTTAATTACATTATCTTTTTATCTTAACAGTTAACATGCTATACATGCATGTCTCTGTGCTACACAGGGAAAGAAATTTGGTAACAGCTCAAAATACAACCTGTGCAGTGGGACCCACACTGGCCATGGGTACCAAGTATTATTTCTGCTGAACAGGAACTATGGCAGTGAATCCAAACATGAAATTCTTCTATTTTTATGTTGGAACCTTATGCATTTCTTCTGGAGCAGCACACAATTTGAGTGACTGCCAAAGAACAGTTACTTTGAACCTCTCTATTCTGCTACTGGACTTGGCAAAATCCTGTCACAAAAGTGAAATTAAAGTGCAGCTGAGTTTGTGCTTCAAGAAACAGTAGAACTTCCTAATACTAAGAACTTTCCCAAAAAACCATGAAATTGTACTTAACAGCTTAGGTACTTTCCCTGTCCAGAGGGAAGAAATATAACTCCAGAAGGAGTCCAAAGTTATTTAGTAAACGAAACTAAGACGAAAGTTTTTTTGGGGGAAAGCTGATGTTTCAAGGCACAGGTCACTAGAGCATTTGCATGGGAACAAAAACTACTTACAGTCAAAACTGGAAGTGAATTGGTGCTCATTTCCTTTGTTAGCTTCAAGTCTTGGATCCTGAGAGTCAGTAATAATTATCAATGACCTATGACACGAGGGATAATAAGGAATATCATCTGGCTTTCTGTGTAAGGACTCAGTGGGAGAGAAACAGATCTCCAAATCTTCTACTGCTAAGTTTCTAAATACAGAACTCACCTCTCCCTACATTATTTTCCCCCCTACTACTTTTACCCGAATCTTTGGTGATACCAAAAGGACAGTAAGAGTTGCTGAATCTGCCCTCCATCAAGTATCAGGCTCTTGATAGAGATAATAATAAGTTCATTTTCCCTCCCTATAATGGTCCAAACCTTTAAAGCCATTGTAGTGGGTACATCTTACAGTTATTGCAATTTATCCATAACCTTCCCAGTGCATGCCTATGGTGCTTTTCCTAAAAACTACCAACATTTTTGGGCATCACAGTCAGTGTTTCTGATTTTACTTTTGATTTTTTACATACTCCCTTATCTCATTTATCATTGTAAGAAAACGGGATGAAGAAGTTAAATTATTTCAAGTGGAATATTTGGAAGTCTCTAGGAAGTCTAACAAGAGAAATTCCCTTTTATTTAGGAAAAGTTTCTTGTTATTAAAATGCAAAGGAGAAACTGGTTCAATGCCCTTTTTCTACTTAGAAAGTTAATGTTTTATTATTTTGAAATCAAAAAAGGTAATTTTACTTTTCTTTCCCCTCATCTTTCATTCTAAATTTTTCACTGACCCTATGTGTCTAGTCCTACTTGTTTCATTGTACACACAGTCTTTCCAGAAAAAGTGAATGATTTCAGAAACTTGGCAGCTTTTAAACTTCAGGAAACTGTTTTTAAATTACGGGGACGTCAGTGGATTTTGTATTAATTGGTATCAAGCCAGGCTGTGTGCCAAAGACCAATTATCTTCAAACTTCCAAACCTGGAGCTGTAACCAGCTCCTGCAGAGAGCAGAGGTTTTCATGCATGCTGAGTATCAGGAGAATGAAACCTGTCTTATACCATGGTATGGATGGACTTCTTATGTAATTTGCCAGACATTTTTCTAGGAAGACAGCAATAATTAATTAAAGTTACACCAACCACAAGAGTAAGTAAATGGCCACTTTGTTTACAAGTTAAGCAATTAATACTGCTTTTGCTACAAACTTTTAGGTATTTATTGCTAGTTGAGTCATTATTCCATTACTCAGTATTTAGACAGGATTTTAATAATGTAGTTTCAGATAGAGACAAAGTGAATTTCTGTCATAAGTAATTTAAGTATTAATTTGAAGTTATGATAGCTTTTCCGGTTTTCAAGTATAGAAAAGTTCAGGGTACAAGATGAGGCAACAAGTTCAGAAAACTCCACAGCTTTATCAGCATAACCATTCCTTCAAAAATTTTTAGAATAAAGTATTGGCCTAGTTTCAGCCAGTACAAGTACACAACACTAAAAATCTAAGGGGAATACCCCATTTAGAACAATTTCTACTATTTTTGAGGAAGTAGATGGGGATTGCTGCTTGAGACAAGTAAAAGCACAAGAACTTGCTATGTTACCGTAGTCATTTCCAACAGTATTCACGGACAATGACTGACTCTGAAACCTTCCCACCCCAGATTTGCATTGCACAAAATAGTAATCTGTGAATGCAGCATTTCAGCAATTTTTGGCAAACCAGCCTACAACCACCTGAATTCCCCTAGCAAAGGATGGGGCAATGCATGCCATGAAGTATGGAAGGGATGGCAGAATTCACCTAATCTCAGGAACAGCTTTGTTGGTGACTCAGCTCAAGTTAAAAGCCTAATTTTATGTCTATTAATATATGGAATTATTCCTGTATTTTAAGTAATACAAGATTAAATTGTTCCCAAATTCTCCATATCAAAACAGGGCATTTTATTTTTCACCAAAACTTCCAGCTTGGCAAGTTTCACGGTTTTATGTTACAAAGGTAGCAACAAAGGAAAATTCAATAGATTCCTAATACAAGGATCCCCTGGATTTCATTGTCTTTGAGAGCTTTTTCTAGCTATCTCAAAGATATGATATTATGATCTACTGTGAGCCACAACATTGCTGTGACAGAAGCTTAAGCATGCCTTTGCAGATGTACTTATTTATTCAATAGAAAGACAAGATTAATTTCATTTCAGTGGGACTGTTTTCCATCATTGCTGGGAGTCCACAGAGTGGACACAGTTTCCCACATGAGAATACACTAAGGAGGCAGGCTTAGCTCTACTTCCATGCTAGTTCCTCTCCTAAGCAATCATACAATAAAATCTTGGTTTTTAGAGCTCCCAAAGACACACTTAAAATTTCTCATGACACACCAGAAAAGACAAAGAGCTTGTCTCCAGCTAATCACTGTTACTGCAATTCCAGGAAAAGCAAAGCTCCACTGTTATATTTGAAATCGACAAATGCAGGTTGCCAAGGACCCTCCTTCCCCAAACACCCACAGCTCTCGCTGGTCTGACTGATGCATCACAGACTGCTCAGAGACGTGCAGTGAGCGTCAGAGCTCACACATTTGGGGCTGGAGTGCTGAGAAGCTCCAGGAGCTGCTTTGCCCTGCATCATCTCATCTCACTCCTCTGTCATGCAGAGACTGGAGAATCTTCACCTGCTTTTTACCTGCCAGCCACTGCTCAATGGCCAGATCTCACTGTGAATTGCCATTTGTACCATCTCCAGCCTCCATCAGACAAGCCAGGTTTCCTCTACAGGGTCTCTCTTCTTTTCATCCACAGTTTCTAAACAGGATGTTCTTGAAAACCTGCTTTGGACAGGCTGTCTTAAAATACACACCAACTGTGACTGAGAACATTGTGGCCTACAGTGCATAGCTGAATGGCATCAGTAATGCCTTCTCTTTCCCTAAATGGGTGTGAGACAGAAAAAGCAATGATGACACAGCCTAAGGATACACTGCTGAGAAGCTTTTAGATTATTCTTTCGAGCTATAGAACCCCAGAAAAGAACTCGAGCCCTGAAGCAACATATTCACTGTTAGAGAACATTTCAGTATTCTATTGATTTATCAACATGATCCACAGTCCTATTAAGTTTGACTGTGAAAGGTCATGTGCTGTGAAGGGGTTCCAAGACCTTCAGGAAGTCTAAAGTCCTGGAGACAGTAATACAGTAGTACCAAATACGAGTACAATTGGAAACCTTACCTAAAAAGAATAAAATGCATCAGAAGGTAGATGCACTGTTTCATACACCCGTGGGGTCCTATGACAGCAGCAGCACCTGTGGATTGCTACAGCTGTGTACAAAGGGAAGCAAAAAGGCCACCAGTCCATACAGTGAATATGGTGTATGCTTTATTCTATTTACAGTACATTTGTTATAAATATAATACATTTCTTGAAAATCTTGAGTAGATTTTTTTTAAACAGATCAGTTGTTATAGTTACATAATAAAGTAAGTGACAATTTAAATGACAATCTCATGGTTGTGAAATAGTGCATTCTGTTTTGAGATGAATGAGAAAATACTCAAACTGGTTCAAGAAATTATTTTTTTGAACACCCTAGGTGGACTTTTATGTAAACCTTGAAAAGTCACCAGTTTCCATAAATATGAGAACAAAATTTTAAACCAAAGAACCGAGAATCAGAAATTGACTTGAGAGACCTTATTGAACTTCACAGTAAGGCTGGGATCTACCATGACTAATGGCTTCAGACAGGAAAAAGCCAATGAGGTTTTCTTCCTGAACCATATCCTAATACAGCCACAAATATTTAAACACACCATGCTGGAAGTTGTTACAGCAGTCAAGCTGCATTTTTGACGGGGCACTGGACATACAAGTATGTTCAGAACTGGAGTTAGAGTGTTTTATGTTATGAGTATCTTAATTACCAGAGAAGAAATACATTATAAAAGGATAAACGTATTTTCAGTCCAACGTGCATTGCATCGAGAAACAAACTGACATGTCATCTGGATATTTTGCTACTTTCTTTTCTACACGATCTTTAGTAACAAGTTAGATGTTTGAGGTGCTATTTCAAAAAAACTGCAGCAAAATGTCAACCAGCAATGTAAGAAAAGAATCCCATTTATTTTGTCGTTTAGTGCCTTTTTTTTTTTTCAGGAAGTGGTCAGATATTATTGATAATAATCAGTGCAGGCATGGAGTTCTGCTGACTTGTTTCAAACAAAGTAACTTGGTCCACGAGCTTGGCAAACACTCTGGGGGTTCCAAGGTTATAGACACCTGTATGAACGAAGCAAGCCTTGAGCTGCAAGCTATAGACTTCCTGGCCTTTAAGCTGAAGCTTGTACTGTGTTTGCCCAAGCCATGTAAAAGATCCATGTATTTCTAGTGCTTCAGAGCTGAAAAAAAAAGATAAAAATGTTAATTCTCTGCACTTGAAGCAAAGATTACCAATTCACAGGACTCCCTCCAAGTTCTCTCAAGATTTCAGAATGCACTGCATGTCCCTCACCACGCCCTTACAAAGATTTATATTTTCTAAAGACTTCTTTTCAGAAGTCAGGAGTTGGGAACTTATGTTACTATTCTGGCTCTGTTTGGATGAGTGCCCACTGCAATTTGTCTTTGATGTCTTGGAAGCTGCTGAGTCTTTTTAACTGCTTGCCTACAACCACTACCCTTAAATCACTGCCTTCCCCAAACGCATACTGCTTTGTTCCGCACACCCTCCTTATCTTTAAGAGATTTAGGTTTATCTAGCAAGACAAAGCTGGATTTTGCAAGGATTAAGAGTTGCCATCATAGTTACAGACAGAACTCCACTTAAAATTTTATCAAGATACTAAATGCAGCTGCAAAAAAAAAAAAAAAAAAGGATCACATGTGTCTTTTTTCCTACTACATCCATATCTACACACACCTGTTCCCACAAATATTTGCAGACTCAGAGTACGTAGGATACCCTTGGGTAAATTCAGGGATGCCTGTATCCATCCATAGCTCAATCTAACGCTGGGTCTTACCAAATATTTTTTAATGTTCTCTGACTCACTTAAAACTCCTTAGGGTGGCTCTCCCTTAGCTCAGATGAATCATTACAAACCTTTAAAGCATTTCTTTGGTTCCTAATGTACTGTACACTATACACAGGACATTATTTACACATATATGTATAATGAAGAATTCAGTGTATTCTCAGCTTTCTACATAATGGCACGCAACACTAACACTAGACGTAGTAACAAGACCCAAACTGTCACAGTTTAAGGAATTCCTATCTAAGGCATTCTTATGCCTGTCCCACGAGCTAAAGTTAAATCAGACTGCATGTCGCACAGGAACAGACAACATGGACCTATACTGCTTTAGAGACATTGCACTAATACAGTAGGAGAGGGTGTGGGGGTTTTCTTTATTTTTAAGTAGTTTCAAGGTACATGAGTACACTATCCTTCCAAAGACATGTCTCACAATGTAACAAAACATGACCACCTTGTGAAAAAACAAGAGATCAGTGAACGGCCTCCTAGTTGTACCTGAAAAGTAAACCACACTTAAATTTTCTGTCTTCCATTTCTGAACCTGTTTATTAGGCTGTGGGCTTTTAATATCTTACTTGCCTCCATGGACTGTTGGCAAGAAGCCAATGTTCCCCCATGACTAAGCTCCTCTCAATGTCTTCACAATCTCTCTCCCCTCCCTGGTGGCAAACAGACCAGGTAGTATTACATCTAAGAGGGCAGAAGGGAGGAAATGGAGCTGTCACTTGCTGCATTACCCATGAGTTAAAGTTGCTTTGCTTTAACAGAAGTGGCAGAATTATAATGGTATAGATACCATGGTACTGAATTCTCTATCCCACAAAAAATCTTCAGCAAAATTTTTAGAAGCAATTCATAAACATTTCCTCAATGCTATGTTTTCACACACACTACTACAGTTCTAAGCAAAAATGCAGTAATAAGAATCAGCTGCTAAACCTAGAGGAAGTCTTAAAAATATCCAAGGTTTCTATGAAATTTTACACTTAGCCAAACTGCAGGAGGAGGTTGTTGTTTACAAATTACTCGGTTTTAAAAATGAAAACCCAACAACTTATGTTTAATAAAGGCTGATGAAGCTCCTATTTCACTAGTTGAAAAGCACTTCCCTTTTTCTAGAAAAGATCTGCAGAGTTTCAACTATTCAAGAGTCACAATTAAAGGCCCTGTCTTAGCAAAGCTGAGACTGAAGACTTACAGTTAACTATATGAGCCCTTTATCAACTTCCATTCTTTCAAAGAAGCCACTGTTGAAAAAATCCTATTCTAGATATTCAATATAGTTAAAATATTACAAGACTCCCCAAGCTAGGAAGGGTTCTTAAAAAATATTGTTTGATTAACATTTGCACACTACCTTGTTGGTTTATGCCGCAAATCAATCATCACATCTACAACAGCCTGGGAACAATTGGAAAGTAGGAGAGTGACAGGTACCAGACAGAGGCTGCAAAGAGAAAAGTTCTGTATTAAAGGAAAAGAATCTTATTTTGGATAGTCTTAACCATACTCTTAAATAGTTAAAACGAATTCCATTAACATGGAATTTATATGTAGTTGTCAATTATGCCAGAGCCAAGACAGTGTGAGCAGCAATATAATCACTTACACCGACTAGAGCTACTTATAATAGAAGTTGTCAATTAAGGCAGACAGCATTGGCTCACTCGGGCCAAATGAAGTTACCATCTCCCTTCATCCAGCTGAGAAATGACAGTGAAAGCATGAATACCACCTCAGTTTACAGGAAATCTGCTTGTGTGACAAGAGACATTTCAGAATGGGAGAACATGGTCCAGTATGCTATTTTCTGAATTTCTGGTTGGCACATTTTGACTGGATACTTTTCTTCTGCACCGCCACCTGTAGAGGAGTTCCTGGCATTGGGCCTTAAGTTATAGCCTGAACAGTGCCCAAACAGAACAGACAGCATATGCACATCTGGATTTAATGCAGGCCTTTATCCTCAATAAAACTAATACAGTTAATTGATATTTTTTGTTCACAATTACTATTATTGTTTCTATAAATAATGCTGCAGCAAGAAAGACCCCAAGATATTGACAGGCAGGAACACAAACTACTACAGCTGAAACAGCTGTGTGTGCTCAGTAAGTGATTTGTGTCACTGGAATTCCTTGCCAATGCTTAACAGTTTAAGTAACCTAAACTTGAATTGTAAGAAAAGAACAATTAGCAACTATAACCAGTAAGAGGTGAATGTCTTACAGGGATAATGCATGCTTTATCACTGTCATTAAAATATAGCACCTTATAAAACATTCAGATGTTAGATTTTAGAAATAAATCCCTTTCTTTTGACAACTTACATTAACTGTTATAAAAAACTGTAACAAGTAGTTTTCAGATAAAACAACTCAAGCCTAAATAGGTACCTTCACATTTCAACTACAACTCGTTTAATGTTCGGAACTTAAGCCAGGGGCTTTTTTCATGTCATTCCAATTTTGAAAGACTTGTGGATTTTACAGCCTCCAACAAATTCACTCTAGCAGCAGGCTTTTTAACAGAGGTTAATTCTGATATTCTTCCAGGAGACAAGCCCCAGTGATCTGAACTGTTACTACTTTTCCTTCTGATCTAAGTCAGAACCACGTGCAGCAAATCTTGGCAAGTGAGATGCTGTAGACATAACAGTTCCTTTGACCCAAAATTATATCTTTCTTTCTGCCTGGCTTCTCAAAGAAATCACAGTGTTTACTCTGACAACAAAAATAAACACAAAGGGAGCAGACTATTTTTCTTTCAGTAAGTTTGATAACATTACTTGTTAACATTAGAACTGTGAGCTATGGTATTACAGCCCATTTTTTTTTACATGAAACTTTCGTTTTACCTGTAAAATTCTGAAGCAGTGAGTTTAAAAATTGAACAAGATTTCACACTTGCATACCAGACTTTTAGATCATAAACCACACAGCAACTCTCAAAAGGGTTTATGTCAAATTAACAGTATTTCTAAAGTTTCTAAAGGTAATATTCCACTAACCTTTTTTGATGAAAAGAATGATTGAAAGACTCTGGATAATGAAGACTTGTCTTAATAAGATTAGAAAGCTGCTCGGGTGTTGGTCTTGCAGGTACCGGTGTGTTTTCTGGTCGAAAAAACTTCAAGAGAACCGTTTCTGGTAGTTCCTGAAAGAAATTCAGAATAACATTCAAAATAGTAACATAAGGTACAAGAAATGCAGTCACAGAAGTTACAAGTTTCCATTATGAACTTTAGCTCATAAGGGAAACAAAGTCTGTGGCATCACGAAGCTCGCATTTTTTTCCAATGTGGTTTCTATTTAAGCATGCTGGATGAGGAACTGATATGATTTATCTATTACCTTCTTTTGAGACAGATTTCACAGTTACTTGTGAAAACACTATCTGTGCAAGCTTCACAAAAGCACGCTATTGTTGCAGTGGTTTGCTAGTGCTTGGGTTTGGCTTCTAGGGAAAAGGGACAGCATTTACACTGCTCCCTGTTCAGCAGCTGTACCTAACAACAAAAAAATTCATCACCTGCCCTAGGAAGTTGAAAACAGGAAAGCCAATGCACAAGTTTCCCAGAACAGATCCAAAGTAAAGCAAACAGAAATTTACAGGAACATGTTAACACTGACAGAAGGATCTAATAACAGAGTATCTTTGAAATTGCATAACAAGCACTTGGAGATATGAAAGTTACCTTTGACCCCAGCTGAAAGCCCAAGACAAGCTCTGACACAATACCTGGGATTCCCCCTAACCCTTTGGACGGAATGAGTCTCTGAAGCAGAAGAAATTAAGTGATACAGAAAGCTGCAACCAGCCTGCATTTGGTTCAGCATTTCTGTCCAACATTATCTAATCTGGTTTGTGAGCAGGATTTATTCTGGAAGGGGCTGTTCTTTAGTATTTCCTTATGAACCTATTCTGCAGAAAATCCATCTTTAAAAGAAAAAAAGAATTTGCAGCACTAAATGTGACTGCCTACTAAAAACACATGAAACAAGATTTTTAAAAAGCCACCAGTAAGTTGGTACAGTGCAATATAAAGTTAATACTTTTCAAAAAAAGGTGATAGATTGTACCTTCTAAGTTGAAAAGAAACACTACAGGCAATGAAACCTGACTTGAAAATCAAACACACTTGGGCATTCAGAAACATGTATGAACACCTTAGTCACTGTGCTGATAACACCAGGAAGACACCAAATGTTTTAACAGGCTTGCAAGTCTTTCCTTCAAAAGGAAGAGTAGTTTTCTCAAAAAATAATTTGAGAAGAAAAAAAGGTATTCCACAGTAAAAATAAAATATATTTTAAGTGTTGAATTAATTTGGTGTTTCCATCCTACCCTATCTAACAATGCAAACTGACAGCATGAAACACAGCAGAGATTATTACATGTTTTCATTTAAATTATTCTCTCCCCTCAAATAATAGTCCAACCAATTTTCAAGGCTGCCTTCAACTGCACAGCAATATCCTACATACTGCAGTTTGCCCTAGAGTCAATTACCTGTTCCAAGTCCTCCCAATCAGAATTCACGAGTATTTTTTTAAAACCCTACAAAAGACAAATACGAATATTTACCTCTACAAGTAGACAAGAACATCATGAAATGCAGCAGGAACATTTACTGGTGAAAGTGCAGAGTGCTGTTAATATTTCAAACCTTTAGTTCTAATATTACACCTCTGTTGAAGGACTGGAAAGCAGAAAAATTAATCATTTACCAGCAGAGCTAAATCCTAATTCCAGCCAGCCTCTGGGTGTCAGTCAGAAAAGATGTCTGTCTCTCCAAGTTCAGCTGCTAGGCTTTTTTTGACTATGTACCTAGAACAAAGGCTAAGATATGACATTTAGCCCATGATTCTCTTACCTAATGAATGGTTCAGGAATGAAGCACTTCAAAATGGTAACCAAGATGTGCATACAGATGAGAAAGCTACCTAGAGACAGCTAATAAATGCTTAGTTTCAGGATGCATTAAACTCCTGCCCTACTCTGGAGCTTGTGAAATTGGATCAAGGCTTAAAGAAAACCAAACCAAAAGCCCATACCTACATGGAACCTGTACCCTCCCTTCAAGAATATACACCAAGCAGTAACAGCCTTATACTTAAAAACAAAGCAAAAGAAAAACCAAGAACTAAACAGGTGATATTTTGTTGCTGAACTCCTAGATTATCAGCCCAAGTGGAGTACTGCCTTTTAAAAGCGGAAAAAAAAAAAAGAAAAAGAAATTCTGACACCTAAAATCTGCTTGCCGACCCAGTGTGGTTCTTTGCAAAGCCTCCAAAAGTGTCACAAGCTCCAGTAGCCAGCATAAACTGCATACAAGAAAGCCACATCATGATTAGGATGATTAGGATTGTTCCTTTAAAAAAACAGTTACGGTGTAATTTGAGTGTCTCATCCATACAAACTGGTAGAGGTAGAGAGGCTTGACTGGAAGAGACGTCGTAAGGGATTGGAACAGCGGGGTGTGTTTTTGTTGTTGTTTTACATTTTAGAGCTGCATTTTAAAGCTTTTTGGGTTTTGACTAAAAATACACAACAGGCAGTAGCACCAGAATGACAATGCTCCCTCAGTTACGTTCCAGGAGCTACAAACTGCACAACTGGTGCTTTAGAAAGCTTCTTGTTTTCCAAAGCCGTTTACAAAGGCCAGCTTCAAACAAATACACTCAAACCTAGACACAAGATGGCTTGCCGTTTCAAGTAGAATAATCTGAACATTTTCACTTATTTGTGTTACAAAAAAGTCCCAACCTTTAGAGTCTGATATTTTGCTACTTTGAAATAGCTATAGATCATCCCTATATATACTTCTGAAATGGTGTTTTACTCATTCACACAGGTTTCAAATCTCTCCTGCAATTATACTTAGCTAAAAGTTGAAAAGGCAACATTTAAACCATTCAAAGCATCTTTTAACAGATGTAATAGACAGATCTACCCATAATACATTCCTTAATATCTCAGAATGCATTTTCAAATTGAAAAATTCTTCCTTTCCATCAGATGGACAGAAGTGACAGTATCTTCACATACAGTCACTTTACAAGATTTTTATACCTAATATTACACAACTTAAAGTTTTCAGTTTCATAAACAATATTCTTAAAGACTGGGTCAATGTGCTCTTAAAGCACACCAGAAAAAGGTAAGCACCACAATTTGATTTCCAAGTTGTATGCAAAACCAGCATACAAGCACAAGTCACACACAGCCAAAAGGATTATGGACGTGCTCAGTCAAACAGGAGGGACCAATACGCACAGCACAGAAGAAAACCTAAACAGCACACTCCTGAATGAAGCTAAGCATAAGTAAAAGCAGAATATATAAAAGCAGTAGAATAAGAGTGAGACATCTAAGTGATGTGCTCTTCTCCCTTTCCCATTTTAGACCTGAGAACTTCCATTTTAAAAGCTCAGTTTTAAGTTGCTTCCTTCAACATGTGACTCATCTATATTCATTCTAGCTCTCAACTACAGAAATGACAACTCCAGGAACAGTACTTTACTGACACCAAGAATAATTTATTTGAAAACAGATACCATCAGCTCTGCAGTCTAAAATGGTAAAGCAGCAGATCAAATGTTGTAGCTATTTTGAATATTTCATTCATGACAATAATATAAGCCAGTCCTCCCAAACTGGTGCTGTATCTGCTACATTAATTGATACTGTAGAGTGAAAAATGTGTATTTCAGCTCTTGGTGTCGATTTACCCTTAAGAACTTTGCTTTTTTCCTACTGAGGTGGTTAAGGAAAGTCTTAAATCCATTCCAACAATCTCTGTTTTATTCAAGCATCTCCTCCCACATATTCTGCAAAAAAAATCCTGAACTGGCAAAAGATGTCACTTCCAGGAATAGTTAGGAAAAATAGTTACTTAAACCCTATCCTCTCCTACATTTCAAGAATTCCTGCTTCCAACCAAACTGCTGCTGACTCACTAAGCTGCATGTATTTTAAGAAGCAGTGTTACCAAAAATTATCCTCTCTGAAGTGAAATACTGCCAGAAAGCTTGCATCCATCCTATTGGCATTTTATGGATTTTACTTTGGGCCAGCACTGGTCTAATTCACAGGACAAAGCCTGCAGCCCAGGAGAACATTAAGTGCAGTCCTGAAGCACACCTGGAAAGGATGGATGCTACTCCCAACATGCCAACATTCAAACGACAAACATCGAGGCTGCTTCTCACCTTCCACTGGTGTGAGGCCTTGGCAAACCAGAAGTGTGGCAAATGCCCTAGTACCACACTATTACTTTCACCCCACCACATTACACTGCACTTTTCCTTTGGAATCTTTTGGATTGAATTCACCAGATTAGAAAAACAGGGGAGAGAGCAATAAGAAATAATATTAATCAACAGCCCTGACTGTGACTGGATGTTTAATGCATTTCAAGTTTTTGTCCTTTCACTAATTTAAGGTAGAGAGGTCAAGAAGAAGAGACAGAATAGCTGTATTGCAGATGCAATCTCAAGTTGACCTTCAGTTAAAACTACCTGGCTCCAAAAGCATGTTTCAGAAGAGAAACAGAGAATCATTGTCCAAAAAAACAGCCATGATTTACAAATATTCAGCTGATTTTATAAGTGAGGTTTTTATTACTTGCCCTGAAATGGATCTATGCAAAGCAATTCACTTTACTTACACCTTATGTGATTTTTTCTTCATACATTGTTGCCTGTGACTATTAACATAACTATTAACATGTGGCACCTTCTGACTCAAGGCAACAAATTACATTTAGCATTTTTTTCCCTACCTTTAGCCAAAGGACATTTTTTCAAAAATACAAATGAGAGGAAGGATAAGATGATAAATGTTTGCCGTAATATCCAGAGAGATTTCTATATTAAACAAATAAATGCTTCAACCAAGTCAATATTTTGTAAGTGTTCCTTCAGCATACTACATATTATGACTCCAAATTTCTAGAACATAAAGGTGTAAGTAGTTCATCACATCTCTTGGGAGGCCTACTGTGTCCAGTAGCCTATGCTCAAAAGTACTGCTATTCTGTTATACAAAAAAACCACTAGTGTAAACAACAATAAAAAACATTTGTATTCAGTGACAGAAAAGCAGTTTTAAAGTCACAGTTACTGTTGGAATGAAAAAAGGTTAGTATTTCTATTTTGAACAAACATGGGAAGAAAAGGGAGCACATGCATTTGAGCATCAAAGAACTTGCATAGAATTTTCCTGTTACCCACATTTTTAATATGTGGGTACATATAGAAGTTTTACCCAGAAAAACATTTTAGCATTTCCCCAAGCCCCACTGTAACCAGAGGTTTTATCTTGATTTTATCAAATACTACAGCAAGTTACGCTACTGCAACACAGGAATAATTGCACCCTGTTGTTTGTTCCACCTCCCTGTTGTGCATTAAGTGTCCCACAAGGAACCAAGCAGAAGTAACCACCCATCACTGTGGCTCAGTCAGCAGTCTAACATCTTACACGCATACTGAGGATGACTTTTTATCAGTTCACCCAACTACCAATCTACCAGCAACTGCTGGAACAATTTAAACATAACAGTGCCAAAGAATATCAATCTCCCGTTCTTCACTACAATGCTTTACTGAAGCTTTGTTTCCCTGAACAGTAGTAGAAGCTTCTGTAAATCCAAACTACTTCTAAAGAAGCTGGCAAAGAGTTAATCTGAGACACACTGTAACTGACAGCAGAAGCCACCCAGTACAGAGAATTTAAGCAAAACATAAAGTAAGCGATCTCACTTTGTTCAATAGAGTTATTTGATTAATTTGGCTAAGACTTGACTCATTTCTCACAAGACTAAAAGAAATAAAGGAGAGGGCAGAGAGAAATTTTGTTCATGTTTCTTCCATGTCTATTGTGAGACTGTTCTTGGGTTGGGGATAGCTGTCTGTGTCCACCAGACACAGAAATTCCTTTGCTGGATCCAACAGCATGAAGCAAAGGAAGTCAAGAAGAAGGTCACTGTAGAGGAGTAACAAATAAAACTCAGCAATAAATGCAGAGCGGACTCTTGCATCCTAGGTGACACCCTGTTCAGAATCTGCAATCAATTTTTTTTTTCCTCAGATCAGAGCAGCCCTCTATCGTTTATGAACTGGTAACCCACATGTGTTGGTAAAAAGCATGCACCTCCATCTCCCTCTGCTGTCGAGTCCTCAGAACACAACCAACTTCAATACTGTCAGCACAAGGCCAATCAGGAACAGTCTAGAGTAGAGTTTCCAACCCTGTTCATGACTTAGGAGAATAAATACAGACTTACAAGGTAACACCATATACTGAAAATATTAAATCAGAAGTCGTTTTGGTTTGAGATTTTCTACCACCACTCCTCCCCAGCTTCTCAATGCTTGTGTTACTTGAATGCAAAAGCAAGATAATTCAAAGACAATATGCAATTCTTAAGAGATTAAATATATTATTTTCTCTATCTAGCCTAATTTAATTCTATTTTGGGGATTCTTTTAATTCTGAAATGTGGACTGAATAAAGTAAACTGCTGCAAAGTCTCAAATCAATTAATTTATCATATCTCACCTCCTACCTCAGAGCAGTTTATCTTCTCTCCTCACAGTATTAAGACCCAATTTAAAAAAAGGCACTTCATGAGCATATGAAATTTCTCAATTCTTAGCAGTCCTGAGATTACAGGTTCATAAAATTCATGCTAACTCTGGGCTTTGGTTATCATGAGGACACAGAATTTACATGTTTGTTGAAGAAAAACCCAGCCACCAATTACTCTTATACCAGATTTCGATTGCATGACAATGCAGATACTTTTTTGCTTCCTACTAAGGTACAGAATGCTTCAAAGGAACTGTGTTCCTCATGCTGAAGAAAGTGAATACAATAATCAATGTAGAATCTATATGAAGACAGTTGCATGAGAAACCTGATGAGAAGTAGATTTCAGACAGAGAATGCTAATATAGTAGCATATATTCCTCAAAAAAAATTGAGGGTACATATGAATCCTCCTTGTTGATGGTGGCAGGATTAATTTCTTTAGTTTGAAATTGCATGTGATGCAGATAGACAAAGTTCCAGTCAACAAGAAATGCAAATTTCTACTCATACCATATT
The DNA here is from genome assembly GCA_013397115.1 of Edolisoma coerulescens. Classification (NCBI taxonomy): domain Eukaryota; kingdom Metazoa; phylum Chordata; class Aves; order Passeriformes; family Campephagidae; genus Edolisoma; species Edolisoma coerulescens. Next base: position 241,488 of record VWZW01002517.1, on the reverse strand, counting down.
CAGTCATTTGTTTATTTTAGGATGCAGATGTGATTCATTTCTATGTTCTCTTCCTATCCATTTGTGAGAAACAGAACTTAATGAGATCAGAAGTAGAAGTTCACAGTATTTTCTCTCCTAACCTTAGACGTCTACAGTGTGATCTACTGTTCTACATACACCATTAAGACAGGAAAAGTAATACCTCAGGGGGCAGTTGTCATTAGACTAATACAGCCTCTTGTACTGCTCAGCATAACTAGAACCCATGTGTGCAAACTCCCATTTATTTCACAGCACAAAGAACTAAATGGAAAAATTATCTTAGCAATGTACAAACACTTAAAGGCTTATGAACCAAAGCTAAAGTGCACAGGTTCAGAGTAATTCACTACTAGCATTGTATCATCGTATTTATAGGAAGACATTTGTCCTGTATTGTTTTCTTGACAAAATTAATACATAGTACCCTTTACTGCAACTTTAAGAGCTCACTAAAGCTGTACATTATGTTTGCAATATTGGTAAAAACGTAAGAAGAATGGCACCATAACAAGAAGGAACAGCAATGTGCTGCTCAGCAGAAGATTAAACAAGCACAAGATTTGCTTCTCTTATTCGGCACATTAGTCTTCTTCATCCACATAAACTGAATTTAAGTATAGATGTTTTTACAGAATCTTAGCTGTAACTTCCATAGTTGTTATCAATTCATGTACCAGAAGACAGCCACCAGTTTCTTACAGATGCTGTTTTCTTTCATCAAGCAAAATAACTATAAGCTTCATTATTTTACTATTAACTTTGTTATGAAATAATCATTACCTTTAATACCATTAACAAGTTTCTAGTTCTAACTGAAATACCACAGAACAGTTTACTGCAACAACTGCTCATCAATATACTTGCTTGCATATTGCTTTTCTCACGTTTCAACTGAGCCTGGCTAGTTCAATACAGAAGACTAAGCAAACCTGGAGTCAGTCAGCCTGAATTATTTAGTAATAACACGTATCTGATGTTAAGATTATACAAAAGCTTCCACTTACATACTAGAGAATTCATTAAGTCCATTTAGAGAAAGAAGCAATTGTAAAGGAAAACTTCACAGTAGATTACCTGCTTCTGAGGAAATGAAAAGGCCTCCTTCCCAACTGTGTTAAGGGCAACATGATGCTGGCCCTCCAAAATAAGCTGCTTGTTGTCTTCCACAACATATGCCTACAGAACATAATACAAACACATCTGCACACCAGAAACTATCAAAAGATTCATAACACAGAATTGCTGACTGCCCCCTATCTGCAGTGGAACATGCTGCGCTGATCCTAACTTAGGGGCTAGCATGACATATTTATGCCAATTTCCACTTCTTAATATCTGCATCCTGGTAAAGGAGACCCTTTTCTTCAAAGCAGACTGGGTTACGCTTAGAGTTCTGTAAGAGCAAGCATTAACAAACCTCTTAGCTAAAGATTTCATAGTTTTCCCTTTTAAAAGAGAGCTTACAAGAACTGGGTGCATCCGGAGTAATGCAAAACCATTTAAGGACACTTAATACAGTAATAGATACTACCTTTGCTTCTTGCATCATCATAGTTCATTTGATTGCTCTCAGAAAAAAAAAAAATCACCCATAAGTTTCATATGCATATGCCTGAAAGTTCAGGATACCACATTAAATTATTTTCTAGCTGTAATGTTTCATGTCCAAATTTCCACAAAGGCCACAACCATACATACCTTCCACAGTACCACAATGTTCAAATCGACTTCACTGCATCTTTGTATCAACCTGACTGTTTCATCAAACGATTGTTTCACTGCCCTTTGAGATGCATGAGTATGAGATTGCACATGTGTTCTTTTAAATTCAGAGGATAAGCTTTGGAAAAAGAAGTCTGCACAAGGGCTGGCTGAACTTATTATCTACAAGAGAAAAAAAGGAACAAAGTGTTCAGAACAGGATGTGAGCTGCCACAAGTTGCTCTAACAGAGCTCATCATTGTAGCATTTCAGTTCCATTATCCTGCTTTGCTTCCCTTTGTAAAGCTACAAGATGCCAGACATCTTGGTTTCCATGCTCGACGTCTTAGAGATCAGCCCTATCTAAAGGGCTGTCAAAGGTAATATAGGGAAAACAAGAGCTATAACTTGCTAGTTTAAAACTACAGACTTGGCAATAGGAGCTTTGAATATTATCACAAAGTCATATATCAAGTCTATGAGAGCGAGCTGAAACATCCAACTAAGTCATACGAAAGTAATTTTTGCTTACTAATATTTTCCTCAGCTTAGCTACAATTATTTATCTAAGTTAGGAACATACACTTTGCTAGCAATAGCACCGATAATACATTGCACAGCACATCCCCATAGATACGTGGCACAAACAGAAGCACTGTGCTGTTTGTCATCATGGGTGCCAAGCTCTTCCAACACCAAAAGCCTGGTAAGGAAACTGGTTTTTAAGAGCAACAGCAATGATACTCTGTCCTGTTGGAGACAACAGGATAAGCAAGCAACTTTAGCTACTCAACCCCTCCCTTTCAAAAATGCTAGCTTTTCCAGAATATGCTGCTGCAGAGCTGCTAATTATTGCACTAGCAGAACACTGGTACTAAGGGAGACAAGATGCTTTAAGAGCAACTTCTCAGAAGGGAGGACCTCCTCCCCATCTCCCCACTGTAATAAAATGTTCTCAAGGAAAGCTAAAGTTCCTGCAGCTCAGATTCCAACTCTAAAAACGCAAAGAAGGACCATCTACCTCAGGTTTTTTGTCCCAACTTCAGTTTATATGCCTATGAGATGAAATGGTAGTGAATATGTTTTCTTTGGCTTTTAAAAGCTGAATACGTACAGGAAAAATGTATGCTCAGCATAAGATAAGCAATCTGACACTCAACTGACTAAATCCACTATGCAGCTTTCTGATCTAATGCAAGTGGCCTACCTCCCTCAGATTTTGGAAAAGCATTTGCTGTACCAAGATCATTTGCTGAAAGGATTATTCAATACCTGTATGTTTAAAAAAGATTAGAAGAGTGTGGTAGTCCAAAATCCTAATCTAGAAAAATCAAACAGACTCCTTGAACTGACTACAACCTCCTACAGTAGTTTGGAAATTCTGAGACCGACATCCATTAGTTTTCCAGTTTTTCAAGTAGAAATTAGAATTTTTAACCTGTCTTAGTAAAAGTATAATTAAGAACAAGAATCTGATATCTGCAGACCTCTACTAGAAAACTAGAGGGCTGGGATTTATTTAAAATAACTACTCCAAAGAGCTGAAAAGGAAGGAAAAGCATTAGCAAAAAAAGCTAGCATTGCAATGTGATCCCAAAGTAAGTCAACTGTGGAGCTGGGATCCTAATATTCCTGGCTATACGCTAGCCTAGGTTACCTCACCACCTCTTTGTCCTTTCACATGACAGGGACACCTTGCACAAGACAAAATATGTGGTTGCACCCATTCACCTACCTGTTCATTTCCAAAGACGATATCTGCAAATGTGTAATTTTCTAAGGGATAAAAAGAGAAAGCACCATTTTAGCATCATGAGAAGTCACAACTTCAGCATACACTATCCAAAAGAGTTTTTTTCTCAAAAAGTTACCACATTCAGGAAAGAACCTACCTTCTGAGTTTTTGCATCTCACTGCTTTAAAACATAACTTTGCTCTCTCTCTGCTAGCAAGTTTAGTATCTGAAAAAAAAAGGTGGCAAGATTTTTTTTACACCCTCAGCATAATCAGAGTCCCTTAGACAAAAGTCAGTCTTGAACATTCACAAATAGGAAACACACTGATGACACGCAACAAGCACAGCTAATCATGCAGAGCAACTGCACACAATGCAACCATATTTCTTGTGAGGAAAGTTAGCAGCCACACCAGACATGGATTTCTCTACATCATAGAAATAATGTACCTGTGAATTAAGCTTGTTTTTAAAATTAATTAAGTCTGAATAAGTTATCTGTAAATATATGTTTCTTGAAAGACGGACAGACGAAGAGCTTTAGCATGTTTGAAATGGACAAAGTTTTCGGACATTAATTATTCTGAAAGCCAAATTCAGCTCCTTGTAAGACTCTTTAAACTGCTTTTATCAGGCACAAGCTAGACTTGCCATCATTTTGGTGATAAAAATACACACCTTTGTCTCCAGAGATGTTAACAGATTTTTGAAGCTTCCAGTGCTTGCTATTGCTTGAAACTTGCACTATATGAAATTCCTTAACGCCTGTCTCACTCTGAGGAAGAGACAAAAGTTATGTCAATAACTTCAATCACAACTGTGATGTGCTACATTGCACAGTAAGTGTTCACTGCAAGGCAGCACTGTTAGAATCTTAATTTAACTCATTATTCACACCATTCATAACACACAATACTTAGAGACAAGGAGAGATTGAAGACCCACTGAAAAGTAAAGCAACAGTCCGAGATCACAGCAACTTCCAATTCCAGTAAACAAAGCCACACAAAGAGGAAAGAAGGATCCCCCAGAAAAAGATCCACAAGCTAGTATTTTAGATTAAGAACGACTTTAACAACAACAAGGCTTTTTAACTCCAATGCAGAACACTGTCCACAAGGCTACTTAGTTTCTAGGATTACTTCAGGAGCACTGTTATGTCATAAATCCTAGAAACTCAAGATCTATTTATTTTGGGTTTACATATATACGCAATAAAAAGTAGCTTTCGGAGTTGGCTTCCTTTCTTATAAAGAGTGAGGCAGTAGTGGAAAACTAAGCCTCACACTGTTAAGTCCTTTATAAAAACACTCCTCCCTCCCTAAAGGAGGGGACAATATTCAGTAAATGAAGAAAAAACCCAGAATGTACACACCTTTAAAAGAAAATGACAAATCAGCTCAGTGGTTCCAATACCAACTAAGTGTCTATGAATTCTACGAACAGACAATTCAGTTACCTTGCTTTGTGACTGAAAAAATGGAAGCAGCTTTACCGAAAAAATAAGTAAATTTAAATTAGCATAGTATGAAAAACTGAGTATTTTCATCTGCTTTATTAAGTCAACAGATCACGATGAACATATTTGTATTTGGATTATATTAGCAAAAATGTCTTTATAGTTTGGTGATAAATGTAAACACAGAAACTTCCTTCAAATTGGAGCTTAAATTTTGACTTTGACATTACCACTAATTCTACCAGTGTTTTCACTGGAAGGTTGCAGAGGACACAGATAGTTCTGAATGAGACAATCTTGGAAGTTTCAACCAAGAACATTCATCAATTTAGAATAAATCTTCCTAGAAACACTTTGAACTATAGTCTTGCAGTATGATTAGTATGGGAGACTTCCAGAGAGCTGAGATACAACCTAACATTAATACTCTTTCCAACAGCAATTGGAATGATCAAATACGCAAGGTTTATTTAGTGTTTGCAAAGTTACTGTAGAAAAACCTTTTACTTGAGTCTTGGTTCCAGTGTTGACTCACATCTGCTGAGCTTCAGGACAGTATTATTATTAATAAAAATAAGAACTTACAGTATTAATATTTTCTACATCCACAAACAGCAACATGTTGTCCCCTCTGCCTTCTTCATCCCCAAGTGCATTACTTCTGCAGACAGTAGCCCGAATGTGCAGAGACCGGCTGGTACAAATAACTGCAGTGTGCCTTAATACTCTATGACTAGGAAAGGGAGGAAGGGGGAGGAGAGAAAAGAAAAGAAAAAAAAAAGACAACATTTTGAAGAACCAAGACTGCCCATAACGTGACATCAAGAAATTTAGCTTCTATGTTTGTCAATATTAAGGCCATTGGACAATTTATTCGTTTCAACCACCAAAGATATGCTTTTCACTGAAGACACCCTATCAAACCTACTTTATTTGTAACCATCTTGCTGCATGGGTAGGTGCTCTTTAAACATGCAGTCTCTTAGCCAGTGCGAAATATTGGAGAAAAAGGTTCAGGTGTTACCGTGAGGAAAAATACATCAGAACTATTTCAGATGGCAGACAACTGGCAGAGTGAAAGCAAACAGACACGTATTGGCACACAGATATCATTAACCTATTTAATGCCACCAAATGCTTTGGAAAATAGTTTTTGAATAAATAAGCCATAGAAAGACCACTACTTAGTCTCATCTCTTGCCATAAATATTTACTAAAAAGCACTCAGAATACCACTGCACTCAATAAATTCTCCTGAAAAGAGAATAAAAAAAAGAGAACCAAACCATTGCTATCCTGCCTTTTTCCAGGCACGCTCAAGCTCCAGGACAGCAGCCCCTTTGTGAAAGTTATCTTCCTGTTTTTCTGAAGATGAGTACAATTCCATTCTTAGACCATCAAAACACACTAGCTTTTCCCATGTAGAAGCTTTTAGTTACCATAATTTCCACTTGGAAACATTTTAGAGGCATGTAAAAGTTTGATATGCATTACCTACTAAATATGTTGAAACAACACGTGACACTTGTTTTGGGGAGGGAAAAACCAGTGGCTTCCTAAACTCTACTTCACACTGTCACAATTACAGAAGAAACTTTAAAGTTTTGCAGTTAATATTCAGATATACGGATGCCTGTATAGCTTTCAAGTGGCACAAATTACATCATTTTTTGAACACTTAAAAGCTACGCTCAGTTTACAAAGAGCACTGTTAAACCAGAGCAGAGCCACTAAGTTCCCCTCAAAAGTTACATACTGTAGGGAACAAGTACATTTCTCAAACAACCCTCTTCCCGCTCTCAAACACCTCTGTTTCTGAATGCTATGAGTTGTAGGGGGAGAAATTCCCTATTCCTACAGACTAGCTTAGACCCAAATGAAATGCTAACTTTGGCATTTCAGAAGCTACAGAAAAATCTAAACCAAGGGTGTATTTGCATGACTTCAGTTTTGAGAATATGCTACTGATCCACTCTCTCAACCATCTTCAACTTACTCTGCTTTGGTTTACATTGCAAACTAGTATCACAGTACATGAATTTTGTTTGTCTCTCAGAACTAGCCTGGAAAACAAGCTTCAGCCACAAGAAGACATTCAGTCCATCTTACTAGAGCTTATCTGAAGTAACCCTGGTACAGACATCAAGTGTGCAGATTTAGGCTGGGATAGTTAATTTTCTTCACAGTAGCTGGTAAGTGGCCATGTTTTGGATTTGTGCTAGAAATAGTGTTAACACAGCAATGTTTTTGTTATTGCTGAGCAAGGCTTGCACAGGATCAAGGCCTTTTTGCTCCTCACCCCACCCCACCAGCAAGCAGGCTGGGGTTGCACAAAAGGGTGGGAGGGGACACACTGGGACAGCTGCCCCCAGCTGACCAAACGGATAGTCCATCCCATATGGTGTCATGCGCAGCAATAAAACTAGGGAGAAGGAAAAAGCAGGGCCTCATGACATGTGTCTTCCCAAGTAATCATTACACATGACGGAGCTCTCTTTTCCTGAGAACCTGCCTGCCCACAAGAAGTGGTGAATTAATTTCTTGGGGCTTTTTTAGCTTGTGGTGCCAAACTTGCCTGTGCACTCTCTCAAGACGGCCCAAAAAGAAAGTATACAACAGCGTGCAAGTCAAACTTGGTATTTAACCCCGCCAAAGAGAACAAATTTCATCACAATACAATTACTAACCTAATTTTAACTAAGAACAAAACATTTTATTCAAGGTAGACAAGATTTTGTTTTATAAAATGTAGAAACAAATTAGGTTATGATTTTTGACCCTATGCCTCAGAAAGATGTGGTTTCAGAGGAACCAAACATGAACTAAGCTTGTATTAACAGAATTCCATTACCCTTCATTTTATTAAATTATTTAATAATTTAATATTTACTATTTCAATAAAAGCAGTGAAGGCTATACAATTTCATATGTAAATTAGATCATATAGTAGAAAAAATATTGCTTAGCATAGCAGATAACAGGCCATTTTCACATCATCACAGTGACTGAGAGAAATTCAGTAATATTTACTTTTACCCTTACAATGTTTACAATGTGTCTAATAAGTAGACAGAAAAGGTAGATCAGAAAAAACTTACCACATTTTTGAGTGCTTTTTAATACTTTCATAGTAAAACAAGAAGTTAATTTCATGAACACCTTCTTCATCTGGTCCCCGTAACCACATCGGCAGCTGCACTGAAGCCCCAGGAAGAAGAACAGCATCAGGAAGTGGAACCTGAATTACTTCAGGTGAACCTCCCGTGCCAACCCCAAAGTCTGCAGAAGAAGCTGAAGACAGCAGTGCTGTTCGCACAGAGGTAGGATCTGTCACAACAGTCTTGTAAGCACTACAGTTCTCAGAGGCTGAAGGACTTAGTGGTGTTAGAACAGCAGTATTCCCACCAAAAGTGAAAAATTCTGGATGCTTGGACACGACCTTCAGGGCAGTAAGAGGACACTTGCTTACGTTCACAAATTCTACATATGCTTTTCTGATTTCTCCACAGAGAAGCCCTGTAGGAAAATTTATAAAGAACACCTGTATGGGAGAGAAAAGGAGAAAATAAAAACCGGAACGCTGAGCCAAGTTGGGAATGCCCAAGAAAACAACCATGAACACAAACTATACTGCTGCCTAGAGCTTCCTGAAATGGAGAGGGAGGTGCAGATCTCTTTGTCCTGAAATCCAGTCACTGAACACGTGGCAACGGCTCAAAGCTGCACCAGGGGAGGTTCAGACTAGACGTTAAGATGCATTTCTATATGGAGAGGGAGGTCAAACAGTGGAATAGGCTTCCTAGAGAGGCAGTCGATGCCCCAAGCCTGTCACTGTCCAAGAGGCATTTGGACAAAGCCTTTAACATATTGTAACTTGGTCAGGCAGCTGCACTGGATGATCACTGCAGTCCCTTCTAGCTCATCTATCCCACTCTGTACGGCTCTGTTGTTGATCAGTTAGCCAGACCATTTTAAAAACCCTAGAAGGGAAAGTACTGTGTTTTAATTAACTAGCTGGAATAGTTAATTAAAACTATTAGAATAGTTAATAAATTCTAGATGAATGGCAGGCAAACAGAAAAAAGCTTCTTTGCCTGTTCCCTGTTCACCTAAAAATCTGGCTACCAAAGCTGTTGCCAACTAGAATTCTAAAGGGAATACAGCAGTTTCAGAAGGATACTAATTTTGAAGCTTCAAGTTTCAACTGGAAAAAACCCACGTAAGTTTGTCACTGACAGATCAGAAATTACCCGGAAAGATTTAGGCATTAACAAAATCTAAGCCTTCATTGTTAGAATTACATTTAGAAACTGCATTCAGCTGTTTTCTCAAAACTGCCAATAGGAAATAGCTACATACCTCCAACAAAGGCATTTCTTCTGTAATAATGGGATCTAAACGTCGATCAGGTCCATATTTAATTGAAGTTTTTTCCTCTTTCGTGTTATTAAGTCGAGGTCCTTGGATTTCTAAATCTTGTCGTCCTCGTACAGATAACCCATTGGAAACAAACTTTCCTGAAAAAAAATTTAAAACTTTTGTTTAGTTGTGTTTTTTTAAGTAATTCCTAACTTTGTCTCTAAGAAATGATCCAGAGCTCCCAATCCAATCTCGAAAGTCATTTCGGTTTTTGTTATTGGGCACATACAGTGTTCATTGATTAAGCAGCACCACTAACAAAGAACTATTCAAAGCTTACAGTCACATAACACACGGCTAGTTCAAGTTCCAACATCCAATTGCTGTGGACTTATTCTGCCCTTTAGTAGTCTGACTACAACCAGAAGGAAGAGGCAGACATAGTGCATGAAGCTGATGCATTTATTTCCTTTCCCAATTTCTGCCAGGCTGGAAAAGTCACTTAAAGCATTATTTCCTTTAAAGACAGCCACCAGTCTCCAAACAGTTTTTATTCAAAAGGTTTCCAGCCTCTAGATAAACAAGTTTCTCCTTCTTTCAGACACTTTCACACTTTTTAATTTCCATTTTATCTAACAACTAAATTCTCCACATGAGAGACAGTTTCAGATGAATGATTCAACAAAACAGATCAAGTAGCATGCAATTAATTGCCCATTTATATATTAATGTAAAGGAAATTCAAGATGCTAAAAAAAAAAACCCTGTATCAGCCAAATGTAAATTTGGGAATCTATAAAAAGAACTTCAGTGTAACATTTAGACAAAAGTTGAAAGTTAACAAAGCAAGAAGATGCAGAAGAAAAATGAATGGCAGGAGAGTCAATGACAGTTGTTATAGATTCAACATGGCATAGATGGAATATTTACATTTTGATTTTTCACTGGTTTCAAAATTTCAACAGATTTAAAAGGAGCAAAAGAGTATGGATCTGGCATCCTTCCTCATGGGATTCCTAGAAGAGCCAATTTGTTCTTTTCCCGTTTCAGTTGTTTCTCTTCTTTCTACATCCGTAACTGATAGAAGGCCTTGCATCAGGGTAGTCAAACACTAAGCACTAGAATTTAGTTCCACTCTGCAGAAGCCATGTCTCCTCCTTCCAGAAACACACAATTTAAGGTAATAATACACTTACCTGTCTGTAATCCAATAGAAGGATCTATCCCATCTAATGACACAACACCTTGAACAGTGCCAAGATTATAAACGACTCCCAGAATATGTAGCTCCCCTGTTTGATGGGGAAAGAGCTTTAGTCTTGCCTGTGGAGATATGTTAAATTTTTGTTGTTGTTGCTACTAGAAAGAAGTATTATTACATTTAAATGTCCAATTGCTAAACACACTCACAGCTACATTTACTTTATAGGTGTGTCAGATACAACTGCAACAGCAAATATAGATCATTTACTAGATTCAAAATTTCATGTACACAGAATTTACCAAACCAGTTCACAGCTGAGAAATGCTCATTACGTTAGGAAAAAATCCCTAAAGTTAACTTTTACTGTGATTAACAGGGGCAGAATCACAGAATAATTGAAGCTGGAATGGACTTCATGGACTTCTGGAGGTCATCGTGCCCAACTTGCCCGCTCAAGCAGGGCCATCTAGAGCCAGCTGCCCAGGACCACATCCAAAGGGCTCTGAACATCTCCAAAGATGGATACTCCACAGTCTCTCTGGGCAGCCTGTGCCAAGTGCTCAAGCACCATCACATTTACAAAATAAGTAACTGTTACAAATAAAGTTATAAATAAGTGTTTCCTGATGTTCAGGTGGAGTCTCTTGTGCCCACTGCCTCTGGTCCTGTCACATTTATACACAGTGATAAGATCTATGAGATACTGGAACTTCTGATTCAGTCATGTATTCTGTCAGTTTAGATTTAAGTTCAGATCATAACAAGTCTGAAATGCATGCTAAAGTTCAACACTGAAAAGACTATTTTTAAAACTAAGTATAGTACTTACCACTTTCGTCTCCTCACTATTAATTAAAAATTCTGTTATTGCTTCAGTTCCTACCATATCTTCATCACACATACCCTGAAAAGAAGAAACAGCTCTTCAGATACTATTATTCCTAAGCAGAAAAAGTGCCAGAAATAGTATTTCCCATACCCTTCCTAAACTGTTCAAAGGAAAAAAATCATACAAATTTCCAAACAGTTAGGACAAGCAAGTGCTGCATGCCCAGCTTCTTAGCATTTATGAATTAAAAAAGCAGCTCAAGAGCTCCATAAACATTTACTTAAGAGAAATTTAAGATCTAGCACTATAAATTGGAATCATTCCCAGTCAGTTTTGCTGATATTCACAGAAGTATTTATCACACCATTAAAGTAGCAGTTCAGATCAGGACAGAAGGGAAAATGTAGGGTAAGCCTTGAGACTTAAACTATGCAGAACCATGTTTATAACTCCGGTAAATACGTACAACACCTTTAGAGATCACTGTGTTCCAAATGTTTTGGCCAGGAAAACAAATTATTTAGGAATTTACTGTAATATTCAGTATTAGAACATACTAAAACCTTTAAAACATAGATGTGACAACAGTCCATCAGAGCTTTTGGCAGCATTAGTTAAAGCATTAAGTTAAACAGTAGTACAATAGCTCATCTAAAGTATTCAAAACATTAATTTTTAATACAATAAATTTTCATTTCTCTTCTAATCAAGATACCAGGATGTTCCTATGGTATACAAGCATCGTTTTTCAGAACACACATTTCACTATGTAGTCAAATGTACAGTACCTCAAATAAGAAAAGGTATTTGATAATCTACCTACTGACACTCATATTTACAGGTCAAGGCTAGTGTGACTCAAAACAGATGTAGTACACATACAATGAAATCCTGGAAGTATTTTGTTTTGCATTCAGCTTTATAATACACACTACAATTTGTTTGTTAACTTGGCTGCTTTGTGCCCTACAGATCTAGGAAAATCTACCTAAAATAAAAAGAATTTAAGTAGCTACTTTTTTTCATGCCTTTTTTCTTAGTTTACACTTCAACCTTCATGTTTAATGTTTATGCTTAAATGTTTTCATACTACAGAATTCTGAATACTTAACATATACTCCATACCTGCAGCTGTTAGGGATAGAAAAGGATGAAGCTTTCCTTACCTGCTCTTTTGTTTCTCCATCATGCTTTGCACGAAAGTCTTTAGGTTGAAACTTCCACAGCAATGAAAGGTCAGTCAAAAGAAGTGGAACTTTCAGAGGGTTTCGGAAGGACACTTCTACAGTTATTGGTTCTATTAAAAAAATGCAAGAAAATAATGACAACAGGCTTTCCCCATCACAGTCTGAAGGCTCACCTATCTCAGAGTATTCATGTACAAACAATTTGCACAAGAATGTCAGTTCAAATCTACAATAAGAGGAAATATTATACAAATTTATCTAACTCAGTTTATTTCTGAAGTGTAAAAATCTTAACTTTACCTTCTATCACAGCAAGCGGAAATTTGGAGTTATCTGAGTAGCGATTTAAACAGAACTGCGTTGGTTGAAAGCTGGAAGGTATTGTTCCTTTATTTATCACAGACACAACCCGTTCCTCGAGTTCCTTCCACTGTTGTGATGATTCCGAGTCATACTCCTGATCCAGGCTAACGTGCGTAGCTGCCTGCTTTTCACCTGGGCAGAGAAAGGCAGTCTTAGAAGGCAAGAAAAGCAACGTGTAACAGCTGCATCAGAGGGCTGCACTGGCAGTTTGGTAACTATTCTGAAAATATGTGAAGTTCTAGGTCACTATTGTTCATATGCTACAATTGATTTAAAACAGTGAACTGCAAGACATTTTGAAATACACACATGGAAGACAACACAGATAATATTCTGAGTATAGTTCAATTTGGATACCATGGCATTCCACGATTTTAGCACACTACCTGGTATACTCAGGCTACAGATCATTTTTATTTTATAACAGACTACAACCCCACACTATAGCCCTGGTTTATATAAGAATTTCCACTCAGCTTTCTTTACGTTCAGGAATCAGAGTGTTTCAAATATTTCATCCACAAGGATATTAACTGTAAAGCTAATTTCTAGCATTGCCACTAGCGTCCCGTATTTGCTCCAACAATAACAACCCCATTCATGAAGTTCATTACAGAACTTCATTGCATTGAAGCTTTCCGGGTATGAAGAACTGGCAGTCAGCACAACCACATACACAGATTTCATATTTACACAGGAAGTCTGAAAACATCCAGCAAGTAGATATTAAGCTCAAGCTTTTCTTTTGAAATATTTTTAAGTTACCCAGTCACTTTAGTTTTACATAATGACAGACTTTTTTAAAATGGCACGAACTCTTGAATGTATTTTGGTTCCTTTAAAAGAAGGGACTTGAAACTGTTTACATGTAATTTTCTAACCTTCTGCTGGTCGTCGATCATGCCCAAAGAAAACACGAGTTGCTGAGCTGTTAATATATGGTAAAGGAAGCTGTGGTAAGGGACCATCAGGTGACAGCTGAGTTGCATTCTGGAGCAAGGAGCAAGAAAACAGTGTCATGTACATTACCAATGGCTGAATGATAAGGAAGCCAAGTTAAAAACACTCAATGTTTGAACAGGAAGTACTTTTAAGATGTAATAAATAATTTCAATTAACTGTTTGACATAGATTTTTTTCTTCAACAGGAGTTTAAAGTTTGTGAAATCTTTATGGGAAAAGGAGAATAATTATTTTAACCCTGAAATCCAATCACTACTGTGGCTGCATTGCTGTTACAAGCTTTATTTGATGCAAAGCTTGACTCTCTAACTCAGAATTTTATAAACTACATTCACTATCCCACCACCATTAAATGAGACTCTCACTAAGCTGAGCTGTGGACTCAAACACCAGCCTTTGAGTAAGGTCTGCCATAACTTAAACACCACAGAAATTCTGTTCATAAGCTTTAAAAGACAGTATCTACATGGCTGCATACTGTGTGGCAGTATCAGCACTAAACACCCCATAACGTATATGGTATACTCCACTCCAGAATCACTCATGAACTTAAACACAACTCAGTGAGCCACTTGATTCATCAAATTTTATCCTTATTAAAGAATGAAATTCACTACATGGATGGTGACAGAGCTACCTAGTCTTTATTAAACATGTATTATCAAAAGCCCCCCAAAACATTAGAAATTCATCAAAACAGAACAGATGTATTTCCTCTAAAAAACTACAAAACTTATCACAACTACAATTCAGCCATGACCCTCAAAAGAAGACTTCACTTTATCGTATTAAAAACACATCTATTACATTACTGTACTAATAACCCATACTAATACGCATCTGTGAAAGTACTACACATATAAGATACAGCATATGCGGGTTTTTTGAAGACTGAAGTAAAAAATTGAACACATCAACTAGATTAAAAAAAACCAACCCTGGAACAAAGCAGATACAACAGGAAACCATTTAACGATTTAACAGAAAATTAGTGGTAATAAAACTACTTATTATTCAAGCAACAGAGACAAGGAAGTCATTTACCTTATAGACATAAAGATATTCTCTTAAAAAAGCTCCTTGCTGAGCTGGAGGTTGTTTACTGTCATTGATTAAAATATGCCTGAAGGCAGACACAGCATTGTCCAGCTGCCGAAGCGTGAAGGACTGCCGACCAATGGTGAAGTTAATGTGGTCCTCTGCCAGAGACCAGCCTTTCCCTTTGTAAACCTGCATAGCTTGACAGTAGCAACGTAAGGCATGCTTCTTCTGCAAGAGAAAAGTCAATTTCTCAAATAATCCCACTATCCACTGACTGTAATTATAACATTACAAAGACTGAACAGTAAGTCAGAAAAGTAGTTTTTACCACCTCCCCGCCACTATGCAAAGTGTAACGTTTCAGAACTGTGCCTCACAGAATCTGGTCAATACTAATCTAAGCACAGAGGTGTTTGTTCCTACAGTACAGAGCCTGGCCTCCAGATGAAATTCACATTTTCAAAGACTAGAGTAACAGGCAGTAAGTTAAAAAAGCAAATAACAAGAAAAGACTACTTTTAGAACAGTGTTTGAAGTTCCTTTAGGACTGACTGCTAAAGTCTACAGAACTCTACTGTCAAGCCTCAGGACATAAGCTGGATTTAACACATTTCCTTCCACCCAAACTGAACTTTCAGTGTCATAATTTCAGCCAACTGTTGTACAGTAGACATACCTGGAACAAAAATCCATGCCAAGAAAACCAACAAAACATAGTCCTACAGTACATACAAGAAAAATTACCAATCCTATCAGCCACTGGGAGAGATGGTCTGATCCCAATCAGCTCCATAGCTCCTTTACTGTACATACATCAGGACCCAGGCGTTCAATGCCAAGTCTAGGTATTGAACAGCTGTACAGACATTCACTGTGCAGCTAAGTCTCAGCTTCTAAAAAATGGCAACAGCATTCCCTTACTTACAGCAGTAATGGGGGGGGGGGGAATCTAATATGTGTTCACACTGGTAGGGTGATGACAGCTGAGTACAAGCAGTAAATCCTTAACATTGGCACATACTAGTGACACTTTAAAATATGGTATTATGGTCTGCAGCTAAACAGCCTGGCTGATTTCTCTCCAGTAACATTTTATATTTTGGTACCTCTAAGGATATGAAAAAAAAAAATAAGCTACATTTCCTATAACACTGAAAAAGTATTTCTTAGAAACCAGAATCCCTACAAATACTAGACACAAACAACAAAGAGAGCTGTTACACAAAGTCAAAACTTTACAAAATGCACTCACTTTCCCAGACAAAGGAACAAGATATAAAAGAATAAATAAATTAAAGACTGATCAATAGCTCCCTATCAGTACTATCCCGTTATAACAACAGACAGGAAAACTACTGAATGAAGAAAACCAAGGAGGGGGAGAAGTACTCCTACTGTTCTTCACATCATAGAAGCCAACAATGCAAAAATACTTTTTTTAGTCCTTACCAGGACAGCGAGACTGAGATTAGGTAGTGTGGGAGAAAATCCCCAGCCAAGACCATGGGGCTTTGTTCTAAACAGAATTTTGATGCCTTGGTTCTCCTGTATTATTGTCTTGCAATAACAAGCTCAGCAGGAATCAAGCACAAGCTATCTTTACAGAATGTATCCCACAACTAATGCAGAAACAAAGCACAGAAGTTCTGTCCAACGAAGTTTATCTACCACAGTTAGAGCTGCCTGCAAAGGAACGTGAATGGGAGTAAAAACAACCTGATCTGTATTGGTTTAACTGTCATTAAAGTCTAACAGCCACAGAGATGCTTTGGTTTGCTGAGTAGTAACTGTTCATGCACCTGCACCTCCAATAAAGAGCATGTATTTAAGGCACCAGGAAAAATAAGTATCTAAATTTTGCTATTATTCTAATAAACTGAGTTTAACAAATAATTCTCTCCCTCAAGTCACTTCTACCTCAAGAGTAAAAATATTTCTTTGCCCAAAAAAGTCTTGTATGTTACTGTGTATAAAACGAGACTCAGTAATGAAAACACACATCACTTTAGTTGCAAGTCAGCAATCTTCAGCATTACTTCAAAAACAGAAGTAAAAGGCTAAGGTTATCAATGCACACATCATTTTCAGAAGATTACAGAACAGAATACTGCTGACTAACACAGAATTGTCAGAAGCCAAGCACCTTTTTCCAGACTAATGACACACTTAACACGTTTTTCAAAGTATCAAATACCAGGCATATTTTCCATGTGGAAAGATAACACTTACCTGGCCTGCTTTACTAAACCTGTGGCCAGCCAATATCATATGAAACGCAAACTTTCTAACCATGGGACTTCTCATATTTATAAAACAATGGGCTGCCTGCTCCAACAGGAGTGCACTGCGAAGATCTGAATCCTGTTTAAAAGGAAAAAAGAAGAATTAGCCTGAGTTGAATAAAAACATAAAAGGTAACAGTGGCCTTGTTTTAATGCTGAGGGACAGCAAGTTGTAAGAGTTCTGTGAAGTTGAAGATTCTTTTATATGCAAACATTATATACGTATGCGAGCATATAAAAGTAAGACTAAAAGTATTTTTCAATAGTCTTCAATACCATCATGCTCTTATTTCTTCTAGTGAAGAATATATGAACCTGTTTCAGTATGAATAACAAAAGAAATATTTTCTCCTCTTTCAGTTACTCAGGCTACAGTTTCAAACACTTACCATTACCTATGAAGCACTCACCTTTCCCCTCCCTCCCCCTGCAGATATTAAGGCTAGAACAAAAAAACAAAACCTCTTAACAGGATGACAGAAAAATAGAGGGAGCAATGAAACTTGGTGAACTTTTATCACATGAACCTTTTGAACCTATTGATTTCCTAATAATGTACAATTTCTTACTATTACGCCCTTTTCTTCTGCTGCCAAAACTCAGCTATATTACTTCAACCAATAAGAACAGTATCTACTTGATTTTACCTCAACTGAACTCCATGCTATCAGTGATGTTCAAGTATACATCTTGACTACAAATATACTCTGAGACACCAGTATAGTATCCTATGAAGATTTGCCTTGCAACTACCAAAATGCACCACAGGCATACTATGTGCAATTTTAAGCTGTAAAATGATTGTGCAGAGCTAATAGTATTTAAATTCCTTGCTTAAATATCTTAGGCTGCTCTTGTAAAATCTGGCAGCAGGCTTAAGTTGAAAGGGCAAGAATGAAGCTACAGAGACACTTGAGAAAGAAAATTACAGAACTAAACAGATTTATTCCATGCTTAATCTCAGAAGCATCATATTTGGTATAGCTGGCCACAAAGTCAGAACTACCAGTTGGACTTCTCTCCAAGCTACAAAAGAGATGCTACACTATTACTGGTATTACACTTTTCTTCACTCCTCTTCAAGCAAGACAATTTCTGGGTTAGAAGCTGATTCCATGCTTAATTTCCACCAATTAATATCACAGAACTGTAGGGTTTCACTTACACAGTAAGGCTCTAATGATTTATACCAGCTGAGCTACAGTAATGCCTTAGCTGCTTAAACTATAGAGAACTTCTGATTATATATGGGATAGCATCCATTATGGCTCTGGCAAGCCATGCTAATACTTTTAACACGTGAGTTCTTAAGCTACACGATCCAAGAGCTAAGCAGATGTCAAAGAAAATTAGTTACAAGGCCAAAGATAACGTATTTAGCATGGTTAAGGAAGTAAAGCAAGTCATTCGACTGGAAAAATAATAACTGTACTAGTTCCTTCACTTACAGTGTAAACAGTTTTCTTCACTTCATGCTCTATACCTGCTCATTTGCTACTTTTGGCTGAAAATATTGTAGGAGAAGAATCAGAAGGTAACCTAGAAGTGTTTGGGTAAGAAAACAAACAGGGAGAGGGCAGAAATGGAAAAAGCTACTAGGTTTTACCTCACTGGTTAAACGAATCAGAAGAGCAGCTGCCTCTGAATATTTGCTTTGACTTTTTAAGATTTCAGCGCTAAGCAGTACACAGCGTTCAGCCAGAACCATGTTCCTAAAGTAAAAACATACATGTATTAATAAATACTTATCAAAACAAACCTCAGAAAAGTTTTCAACTCAAATCTTACTAATTTTCTACACACAACATCAGACTGAGGTTCTGTTGCTTATCCTTCTTAAAGCAAAATACATGAAAGTTCACTCCCTGCAAAACAACCACATACGGATTGACACTTTAAGTGTCCTATCCCACTATAACATGAGCTTTATTAAAGTCGAAGATGGAGAGCGTTTTTGAGAACAGTACTGTATTTATAAAAATACCAACTAAAATGATCTGATAAACAAGAAGTCCAACAGTTAGAAGCAGGTTGTATCGGCAAGTTGTACCTGGGTACCAGGTGCCCACCAAGCTGCTGTATCACACCTCCTGCTCAGCAACACAGGGGAAGAAGATCAAACTAAAAACCTCATGTGCCGAGAAAGGGACAGGGAGATCACTCACCCGTTAGTCATGAGTAAAACAGACTTGTTTAAATTAATTTATTGGCAGTTAATAACTGAATAGCACAGTGATAAATAAAAACAGAAATAAAACACCTTCTCCTGACAAACCCTACTTCCCAGGCTCAAGTTCACTCCCAACTCTTCTACCTCCTCCTCTTCACAAGCAGGGCAGGGAAAGGGGGAAAAGGAGCTGTGATCACTTCATAACATTTCTCCCCTGCTGCTTCTTCCTACACATCCTCCTCCACTGTTCCAGTGTGGGGTCCCTCCCACAGATACAGTTCTACAAGAACTGCTCCAGCAGGTACTCTTTCTGTAGTGTAGAATCCTTCAGGAACCAGTGTGGTTTCCCCACAGGTCACAGTTCCTGACAACAGCCTGCTGTGGCATAGGCTCTATACAGGCTGCAGCCACCTTCAGGGTACATCCACCTGCTCTGGCATTGGGACAGGCTGCAGGGTAGATCCCTGCTTCCCCATGCACTTCTGTGGGCTGCAAGGGGAAAACGTGCTTCAGCATGGTCTTCACCACAGGTCACAGAGAAGCACCGCCTTCTCCTGACCTTGGTATCAGCAGGGCTGTTTCTCTCATTTTCTCACTCCTTTCTCACTGCTGCTGCACAGCTATTTTTACCCTTTCTTAAATGTGTTATCACAGAGGTAACACCAGCACCAGCGTTGCCAGCTTGGGCAGCAGCAGGTCCATTTTGGAACTGAGTGAAAACTGATTTCTGCCACAGGCAGCTCCTGCTGTCTTCTCATAGAAACCTTCCTTGCAGCCACCCCACCACCTACAGATCCACCATGTGAATTCAATACACAAGTTCAGTAAGTACTCTGTTAAGAACAGCCCAGATCTCCCTTCATGCTATCCTAGATATGTTAGTTTATCTTACTCCTCAAAAAGTCACCATCTGTGATCATCTAGCACTATTACTGTGCAGGGCAAGAAAGTTAAGCCACCAGATCTTTCAACTTTCATTGGATCAGTACAAAAGTTAACAACATACTTGCAGATATCTCGATAGGTCTGAATTGCTGTCTCCATATAATGAGCAGGATATGGCCTAGGAGCTCCAGGCTGAAGAAAAGCTGATACTGCTGCCATTTCCTACAAGAGAAATTCAGTACTGTCACTGTAATTTTTTAAACAAATCATAAACCTCAAAAGAGGAACATGTTTCAACAGCTACTAGATTCAAGATCTTCAATTACTGGCATACTGAAGTATCCAACACACTGTAACTGATAAAAGGTTTAATACAACAGCCTATTTGTGGCTCTGCTTATAATTAGCCACACAGCAGCCAGAGAGTTACACACACAAGTGTTTGCAGTTGACAGTACTCCTGACATTGTGCAGAAGCATTGACTCAGTACTGTTTTACAAATCCTAAAGAATTTCCTATTGCAGGAACAATCTTCCTGATAAAGTAGCACTACCATGTATTTTAAGATGAGGACTGTTTTTTGAGTTTTGCCTAAATAAAATTACATTATCAGCTTCCAAGGAAACTAGTAAACATGCAGTCTGAAATTTTACTTCTTTTCTCATGGATTGAAAAAATGATAGCAAAGTTCTTCTGCAGAAAGTAAAGATTAAGACTAGCAGATTGCAACAAATTTGTAATTAAGACTGCTTCATTCATTCAGAAATTAAGATTTCTTAGTATTATTCTGATTATTCAGATTATCCAAATGTAGAG
The DNA here is from genome assembly GCA_013397115.1 of Edolisoma coerulescens. NCBI lineage: Eukaryota > Metazoa > Chordata > Aves > Passeriformes > Campephagidae > Edolisoma > Edolisoma coerulescens. The sequence continues at coordinate 220,469 of VWZW01002517.1, read as the reverse complement.
CAACTGTCTGAACTGTAAAAACACACATTTATGTAAAATTTTTAATCAAGATGCAAAGGTGTACAATAATGCCTCCATAGCTCTGTGAAGCAGAGTTTCAAATTTCAGCAAGCTAACCAGACCACAGTTTACAAAACATATCTTCTAAAAATTGATAAAATCACTCATTTTCCCCCAGTACTCCCATTTATCTTGTTGAAAATTACTTCAGTCATAAATATCTTCATTCTTAGGAGGAAATAATGAATGAGTATGTGTTTAAAGTGAAATTCAGTAGTGATATACTCAAAGTATAGCCTTCAAGTCTTAAGTCCCCCCAAAACAGGTACAATACCATATTTACAGTGACAGTGTCTTGATTTCCTGGCAAGTACGTACTTTGCCAAAGCCTAAAAGATATACTATAAAGCTATTTTATATCTGGCTTTGAGTTATCAGTTTAAAGATCCATTTTTCTGGAGGTTGCATTCCAGGTTTTGTCCTTTCCACATATTAAGAATTAACTCTCCAGTTTTTATTCACACCTTTATTCCCTTCATATAACAGCAGAAAACAGATTTTACAACACTTTAGAGTTTCCTAAAGAAATGCAGCAAATTTGGGGAGACCTGTACAAACTTGGAGGCGGAGGGGAGAGACTGCATTTTGTTACCTTCAGACAAATATTGGCAATTATTAGAAAAAGTTCACAGAATGTTCATGTTATGTGAAGTACCAACCAGTGCTCCAGCTGCATAAAGCATTGCCTGATCATTTAAGAAGTCCTTCTTTGCTGTATGGTAACAGCTGTATGCAAGTTCATAGTGTTGCACCAAAAAGCACAAGTCGGCCATTTTCCGGATTTGAAGCTCTGGCGCTTCTGGTGGATACCTGTAAATACAAATATTTAAATTCAAAGTCATCCTCTCTCATCTTAATATCTATTCACAAAGTAGTAATAAAACCTGCATTGCTTCAGCCTTGCCCAAAAACAGCAAAGGAAAGTGAAGCCGCTTCCCTTCTGCCACTTGTAACTTTGGTTGCACATCCTACTTTCTGATTAAGAAGATTCACTGTTCCAGTAACATTCAAAGCAAGCATTCCTCTTAGCCAAGAAATACTGATAGATTTTATAACCACCACTGAAACTGCTCAGTCAGATTAACCATTAGAGCTAAGCTTTGCTGTATGAGAAGGAAATAAAAATAAGACTTTGACTGTTCACTTGGCCGTAAGTTATTTCTCCCCATTTCTCTTGAAAGAAATAAGTCCACTAAAAAACTATGCTTTGCACCAAAACACTGCAAGTTCCTGTCCTCTGCAAGCATCAATCTAACTTTTGGTTAATCCAATATATATATGATTCACTTCAGTAATAAACAAATGCATTTTCACAAACACTGTATTTCAAACGTTGTAGGAAGTAAACTACACTTACAAGTTCAAAACAGAAAGCTGCAATTAGCAATATTTTGATTATGAATCCAAAGACATGCAACACAGACATTTGAAGCTGGAGGTGCATGTGAAGGTCATTAACCTTGACTAGATAATGACCAAAAATTATTTAGACTTCTGTGGTAAAGACAGCTGGAGAGTGATTTTCATCATTATACATCCTAATTCACAGAGGGAAACTACCAAAATAGTAATTCTGTATGCTTTTGGTAACACTTAAAACCTGTATTTAGTGTGTACTAAGATACGGGTGCATTAAGTATGAAATTCCCTTTACTTTAGCTCTTGAACACATTGCAAAAGCAATATACTCAATGCTCTACTGGAGTAAACTGCATAGTTACATAAGCAAAACCACCTATAGATGGGGATTGGCTGTAATGACAAGTGAAAAAGCTTGTACAAATTCCAAAAAAATCTCTCATGGCAAACCGTAGCTTCTTTTTATTACTATTACTGTTAAAAACACGTGTTCATATTAACTTAGAAAGCTTCACTGAAAATAGAGCAGGCAGATGACTCTGCAAACAATTTCTTTTATCCCCTTTTTCTTTAAATTCTGCTTCTCCTTTGTTGTACATATTTAGGCAAAGTACTTCTCATGATTTTTCTAATTAAAGTCATTCACAACATTGCTGGTTTAGTTCACACTGCAGAACACCATCAAATAAACACAGGCTTTCCCTCCCTGCCTAAAAAAGGTACATTTGCAGTTTAGATTTGAAAGTAACGACTGATATTACTTACAGCAAACCAGAAGTATTCTTGAGTTCATTTATACTTTTCTCTGGAACCTTGCTGCCACTAAACCATTTTTTAGTAGCAGAAAACAGTGATCGGCTCAAGCCTTTCCTGGATATTAACTGGAGAAAGACATTGAATTAGAGCACTACATTGCAAGAGATCTAAGTTAAACTAATATAAAAAGCCAAGCTTCATTATGGCTTTGTAAACTGTTTTTTCCTTCCATAAAACAGAAATAAATAAAAGGAGTAAAATAACTAAGAGCACACTTCTTTAGAATTAATCTCTGACACTGTGATAAAATAGATATATGAATTGCAACTTCTATCTCCGACAGTTGAGGTTCATATTCTTTCTGTAAACTGGAGAAATATACATCTTAAGAACTTCAACATTTGATACATCTGTTTGAAAACTAAGTTCTAAATAATTAGAATATCTAATTTGCAGTATTAGTCCAACCTAAAATCTAGACTAAGTGCTACTACAAGAAAGAACCTTCTCTCTGTCACCATCCACATAAAGCATTATCACACCACAAACACCAATTTCAAGTGTCAAAGGTACGAGCCACACCTCCAGGCAAAGTTACACAACTTTATCCTTTCAGATAACTTCCACTTAGAAGGAAACTTCTGCAGGAAATTACCACTGCCATCCTATAAGGCAAACTACACTGCTCTTTAAAGATAATTTTAAAAAGCTGAACATCTCTCTTTTCTTACCAGAACTAGGAGTGTATCACTACATTCCTGTTTGCTACACTTTATCTAACCACTTCTTTTTAATATTTCTTCACAAAACTTACTAAATGTAAACTGGGTCAGCACACACAAACTCCCAGAAGTAAATTCAGGGAGTGAGTGTTCCTTACAGGACACGATCCTTAGTATGAAAAGCCCTCACACTTAAAACTGTAACTTGAATAGACGATCCAATCAAAATAAAATCAGAGCTCAGATAACAGACTGATATTTGGGTCCAAGACTTAATGCTAAATACAGTAATTTGATTGCATTAACATAAGTCAATCCATCTCTGCAGTTGTTCAAGAACATGTAAGAGTGAAACACTCGTAAAAGAAAGGCCTTCACTGTGATGCAAATAATTTTAATGCATGCCCTTGACTTAACACGGACATGATATTAATCACACTTCCAAAAAATCCTAGTTTGAGAGAAGCATATTCCCTCCAAAAACTGCTGAGATCAACAGAGTTACACGATTCAGGGTGTCCCTGCACTTCTTCCCTGTCAAGTAGCAACTGACGGATGCAGCTTTTTTTGCAGATAATTATTGATTAAATAAATTTCTTAAATTTAGCTGTGTATTCTCATGTTGAAACACAAAGTCCATTTTGCTCCCCATGCCAGAATCGCCCAAGAGCAGAAAATATTAAGATTTTAGGGTCAAGAACATATTTTCCTGGAAACAGTTCAGACAGGCTTTCACCAAGAAGCCACCTTGCACTGGAGCTGTTGACAGAAAGTAGTTCTTGTTTTTTTAAAAGACAAATTGAGCAATAATGAGAACTTCAGTTATTTCTCTTAAATCTACTCACAGTTTGCAGCAAGACCATTGAATCATTAGAAGCAGAAGGAAGTAATACTGTCAAAACAGATTTTTGGATAACTGGATTTATACCCCAGCCATTTTTCCTTATTAAAGCACGAAGTGTTTTTAAGGGTAAACTGACCTGATCATTGAGCTGTCTAATTGTTTTCTCTATGTGTGGCAAAAGTCCCCGAAATGTGAATTCCTGTATGAACTGCCTAATTCGATCGTGATCTGTGAGAGTTAAACAAGCACCATGAGGTGTCCCAGAATTTGACTTCTTCGAGTCTTGCAGTGATGTAGAAGCCTTCATGTAATCAGTGGTATCCAAACTGCCACTGGGATGATCCAGTTGAAGGGGGTGAGTCTTAAAGTTATTTGACAAGCCATCTGTTGAAAGATTGAAACAAGAACTCCAGTAAGTATAAAGTTACTTAAACATTTTGGGTTTTAAAGGTCATTTTTACTAACCTACTTCAAAGCTTTCCTTACTCAGAACTCTGTAAAGCAAGGCAATTCACCAACTGTTCTGCACAACAGATCAATGCTGAGCAGGCAGCATATGAGTATTGCATCATTCCTGGAATTCTCAGAAAGCTCAGGGAATCTCAAGAATCACAACATGGCTAAATATGTACGGTTTTGGTTCTCAACTACAGTGCAAAAAAATCTTCCAGTATGCTGACTAATATCAACAACACTGAAGGAAAACTATGGAAACATTAAAATCAAAAAAAAACATTCATGAAAGTTGGAAATGCAGCAGTTACTACAATGGCTCCATAGGGTCCAGTACCTTTAATTCTGCTTATGTTTTAAGGTTAAATAAATAAAAAAAAACCCCAAAAAACCAAACCTAATTTTCCATGTCCTTCCAAGCAATTAAGATATAAAACAATTTCCTCCAAAGTCCTCTTTGTTCAGTGAGAAGGGCTGCTGACCATTGTTGCATTTAGCTCTCTGAAACAGACTGAGACACTGCTTCATTCTAAGACTTAAGCAGTTCTCTTATTTATAAGAAAATCAGCTTGCCCTTATCTGGCACCGAGCAAAGCTGAGCTGTGAAAGCAAATCCTCAATGGATTTCACTCATGAAATGTAAAGCTGGGTTTGTAAAGTTCAATTAGCAGCTCCCAGACTACATCTGGGCTGCAAGGCCTTACTTAGAAAGATGGCAACTGTAGGCTCTCCTACACATGCTAGGTCTCCACATGCCTTTCAGGTGAGGTATGAAGGATCTGGGCTGAGGCAGGCCAGACAATGCAGGGTACCTCACTTTTTCCCTATTTGATAATGCCTCTCACCTGAATCCTACACAGCTATCTTAATTATTTTTTTAAGGGTGCATTAATCTGCACTCAATTTCATTTACTATCCTCTCCCATCCACAAGCTGAGTTCCAAGGCAAGTGCTTCCAAACAACTTACAAACTAAGCACTTCCCTGACATTTACAGATTTAATACCAAAACCAAGGACAAAAAAGGCTCCAAAACCTCAGCTTCCAAGTTATAGCAGAGGACACAAACCAAAACTTTCATTATTACGAAAACTGACCATTTAATCCTATGTTATTTTTACTAATTACCAGAGTTTGCAGACAGTATGTTTAATCTTACAAAATATGGGCCCAATACATCATTAGCCATCTCATTAAGGAGACGCCACCAATCCAGTAGGTCAGTACCACAGCATTTTTCTTTGAGGACACTTAGAGAATTTAGAAAACCATTACTCTGAGTTCCCTAACAAATCATCTAATTAATTACTAACCAAGACACAAGAGAGTTGTGTAAATGCTATAACATCACGGTTTTCATAAAGTTACAAAAATACCTTTAATTTCACTGTCTATCCCATCTGATATCAAGTGATCAGTATTCTTGTTTGAAACAACAGTATAATCTTCATAGCAATCCTACCAGAAAAGGGAAAAAGAAAAAGGTCAGAACTTTAAAACTACTCAACCACATACAAAAGTCAGTAAACAGTAGCTGTCAACTTCAGTAAGTTAACTGAATTACTAAAGCAGCATGTTTGTTCGTATATATTAATTCTCTAAATAGTTTCTGAGGCTTTACGAAACTGTCTTATTTAAAAGACCGAAGTTACATTCACCAAATGAAGCAAGTACGTTCTGACTTGCTCAACTGCCTCCTCCCCTGTCAACCAAAGCAACTCCAACTCTTACACAGCAATGCCTACAGCAGCAAAAATATATTCCCTAAGGCAGCTCCTGAATAAGCTCACACACACACAAAAATCTGTATTGCACAGTTGATGTGGGACACAGAAAAAGAAAAATATCTGATTAGTTTATGCTGGGCTATAACTTACTGGTCCTCTTAGCTTATAGAATATGAAACGTTTTGACTTTCCAGTACCAGCTACATTGGTAAAGAAATAAGATTCCACAAACCTTTTAATCATAAGGAGCTATAACTGCAGGTCAGTCAAAAGCAAACTCAAAAAAGAGTATTTTTGATTCTAAAGCCAAAAATACAGACATTTATGGCAAACTCAAAGCACACGATCACTTGCAATCTTAGCAGATGACAGATCAGACTAGACACAAGAAGTCATCACAAAAACCACACATACTCCCAACAAAACAACACACCCACACTATTTAGTGAAGTATAGAAGACCCAGGAAAAAAAAATTTAAGAGTGAAGAAGACGAATAAAAATGAAGCTCAAAGTTACTATGAACAGGACACTTCTGAGGTTACTTCCTCTTACAGCTCTTTAGGCATAAGTCTATTCTTTCTGTGCTCCTGTCAGTCTATTTCAGACAGTCCAGTACTTCAGTGCTCCTTACTGTCAACTTAAGGAGCAGAGAGGACAGTTCCTACTGAGGATCCATCTTACGCCCTCACAAAAAGTCATAGCTGCATCAGAAATATCTTGACTGCCTATTGGCTCATTCTGTAGAAACACATATATAACACTACGGCAAAACTTAATGCAACTGAAAAATATGCACCTTAAAAACTGTTTTTAGAATACTGTAATACCTGGTTCTGGATAGTGTTTTTCTGAAGGTACTGACTCCAAGGATCTGGTATCTGTTCATCTGCTCCTCTATTAGACACTCGAGAATTTATTTTCAGCAAATAGCAACCCTGAGTTCCATACCTCTGTTTCATCTCTTCATAAATGGAGTCAGCCCTGGAACAGTAAAATAACATTTATCCTGTCTTGATATCACACTAACTTTAAAGTGTGTACTGCAACAAGCTATTTTAGACTATTATTCATAGTGCTTAAAAGGAAAATTCTCCTATTTTTAAAGCAATCTGTTATGCAAGAGTAGAACTGAGAATCTTTGAGAATTAGTTTAGCAAGCTAGCAAAGAAAGCATCTACCCCAAAAGCTGGGACTGATTCATTTCATTTTACACGAACACAAGAAGACTATCTAAAAAAATACTTTCAAGTATCTGCCTTGATAACAGCACACTGGCTAACGGATCCTGTTGCACGTCTAATCTCAACAGAATTTATCAATGCTAACATTTTGGTCAAAGAGCTCATCTGTAAGCTCACTGAAGGCAGATGACACCCACCTTTGTTCTTCTCCTGTGCTTACATCATGCAGTAACACATAATATTTGAGCGTGTTTGGTATAAACCATTTGGGATACGAGTATTCGCTACTGTGCTGAATCCGATGTTGCTCTTGCGACAGCTTCAGGAACTGCTCTGCAGGGTCAGGCTCACTAGAAGAAACTACCAGCATACCTGAATTCATTATTAAGGACATATACCCAAAGAACACAGGGACAACCACTGATCACAGAATAAAATAGGAAGTCTATAAAATAGAATAGATAAGTGCAATACTTAAGCACATAAAACATGCTACCACAAAAGTATGTGCAATTAGAATTTGGCCTTAGTCTCAATAAAAAACAATCAGTTAACTAACATCTGTAAAATGAGATGCAAAGGGAGTTTGCTCCAGTTCTGACAGTGAATCTAAGTTTAAGCTGCTAGTGATAGCTCATCTAAGATTTTAGATGGAGACCAGATGTTCACATAGCAAATATGTAGCTGAAATTCATCCCCACTGTATTTTAGCTTTCAACTTCTAAGGAGAGTTGAGGCTTTAAGTTATCACCTGAAGAACAGTGATGACCAGCATTCATAAACACAGCAACATCACTTGAGTAAAAAGCGGAAGTGTTCAGATTTTTACCTCAATGCCACTACACAATCATTAATAAGGAACATCCTGCCCTGCTACACCTACTTGCCGAATCAAAAGACATTAATTCAGAGAAGCCAGAAAGCAAAGTTATACTTTAAATGTTACTAAAATTCAGAAGTCAGAATCACTATTTTGCAAAGTTAATTCTGCAGAGGTGTGCCCATTAACATACCTTTCAACCATACTGCAATTATAATGTTCAGTACAGAATTAGGAACAGAGTGCTATGAAACCTGCAGCATCATAATTATTGTAAAGCTAAACACCAGCTACACCATGAAACAGTGACTATTTTCAGTTTCCCTGTAGACACGCAAATTGGGCCTAAGCCTGGGCAAAAAAAAAAAAAAAAAAAAAGTTGAAAGCATTCAGGCATTGTTCCAGTCTTTCCAGACTTCTTTTGTTCAGCATAGCTCGAAGTTCACCAAATTTCCAAAACATCCTCTCCCCAACCTCCACCACTCCATCTGCTTACAAAAAGCTATTAAAAAGCAGCAGATGCATCCCAAACACACATTCCTCCATTGCAGATAAGGGATAGACAAGAGATACCTCAAGAGCTACAGCAGAAAGTGTCTTAGGATGACAGAGTTTTGTTTACAGGTATTGGCTCTGGGCTCACTTTGACACAAAAGAAGTGTGGGGGAAAAAACCCCAATATCGACAGCACAAAAAACTCAGGCCAAACAACCACAAAGAAAACCCTGATGCCCTTATGAAATCATTCTGTGTAGTTAGACAGTGAAAAAATATATAGGCTTCAAATCATAATAACGAAAGAGTTACTGCAAAATTTTCAGTGTCTCCTACATTACATTTTGTAACAGCCTTCCCTGGAGGTAACACTCAAAGGATACACGCAACATAGTGGTTTAAGAATTCATGATCTGATGCAGGCATGGACTGAAGAAAGCACTCTCTGTAAGACTCAAACCAAGGAGTAGTAGCTGAAATACACAATAAAATAGGACAAATTAGACTATTCAGTGAAACTTGTTTACCCGTTAATGAAAAGGAAGTAAGAAAGACTACACCTAAAAGTGAAGCCTGCAAACTCTAACAAGGTTTGCACGGAAGGGGAAAGAAGGGGGAACAGTCCAAGGAGAAAGTATTTTAGATGCTACACAAGTAGGAGAAACAGTAACACTTGAACCAAATCCTGTGAAACTGAATAGCATCTTAAGCCCCACATTCCTCACCACTGTAGGCTCACATGTATTCAGTCCTTGTAAAAACGACTACTCTTTACCACTCCTTTAAACACCTACACACTTGGCAAAGAAAGAAATAAATTCTTCTAACAGTAATTGAATTTCTGGGCTAGGGATGTAAGAATTGACCAAGAAACAAAATTAATTTTTGAGTACGTAGAGAGTTAAGGATTACCAAAACCCTCTCCTGCCTGTTTTCTACAAGTGTTGACTTGGCTTGACAGCAGTCGCCTTCCCATGCCTTGCTAAAATAAACAGTTCAGCTGGCAAAGATCCAAGAAGATAAAAACCTCAGATCCGAGTTGTGCCATTAATGCCTTATAATTTTAACCAGCCATGGTCAATGCCCTTTTACAAGAGGGATTTCATTTTCCTAAGAGTAACAAATCAAGGGAAACAAAGGATGTCTGGGACATCAAAAAAAATATGTGAACCTAATAGTCTCCATTTCTTTCCACTCCAACTATGGGTCAAACAATGAATTATTATTTCTTCTTTTATGCCTGTTTTATGCCATCTTAATTCTCCAACTCCTTTCCCCTGAGTGGGAAACAGACTCCAGAGCAAAATCAATCCACTTTCAACAACCTCATTTCACACTGAAGTAACTGGAATCCAGTGTCAACTCACCTCCAAACTAGCAAACAGTAACTAGTACAGTAAAAAAATTATTAAGAAAATCTGAAGGTATTTTCTTTTTATGACCCTAAAAAATCCACATTGCTAGACTTTACTCCCATAAAAATTTCTAATGCTTTGTAAAGGTCTCGTGCACCCCCTCAACAAAACCAAGCCAAACCACCACCTTGGTTTCTTAAGCTAACTTTAGGAAATAGGTTAAATTTTATGTTGGAATTATCTTCTAGGGCATTCATTTAATGCATTTTGTTTAATCCTACATTGTCAAGCCATCTTAGATTGGCTTCAGACACACAGAAGTCAGATACAGTCACACTTAAACTCAGTGTAGCAGTCAGCACATCTCACATTAAAAAAAAGCCTAACAGGAGACAAACTTCTAGCTTTTGATTACAGCCTTTCTAGAAACTGCTCTCTGAGTACTCATCTAGGATATAAAAAGCTCTTGGCTTTACTGAGTCCTGCATGTAAACATGCAAACTATTTAAATTAAGGAAAACACAGCTCGTTATTATTAAAAACAAGCCATAAGAAAGTGACTCACTCATTTTTCACAAGTATAACAAGCCATGCAGTAACTCAGGTTCAAAGTAAACACTGTTAAACAACCTAAGGCAGAATTTTCAACCACATGTACTTTCAAGCACTGTCTTCAAATTTTCACTTCTCTTTTACAGCTGAATCACAGCAAAAGAAAAATAAAAAAATCACATGTTTTTTAAAATCTGAAAGTTACAAAGAGGAAGTACTACTTTGCTTTGTGGATTGTTTCCCCTGCCCTCTTTTTTCATTAGGCCTATTAAAAACCTTGGAAGCGGCCTCAAAGGCAACTGGATTCCCTCTACACAACCACAACATTAACAGGATTCACTTGAGCATTTACAGGGCTGTAATCACTTATCATAGATACTTGATAAACACACATCATATTCAAAATAAACACAGTATTTGAAAACAATTTCACAACTGTAACATCTCATAACATGTTACAGCAGTGCATACCAACACTGTCATTTAGGTACCCAGACCTATATGTTTTGCATTTTTCCAGTAAAATGTTTCCAGTATGATGGAACAGAACTGAAATTTTGGCAAACTTGTTAATGTGTTCAGAACTTGTTAAGGAAAAAAAATGTAAGTAATATTTGTACATAACAGCTTAAGAATGGAAAGTCTACTTCGCAAAGTTTTGTACTCTTTACGAATTTAGCAGGATCTGAACAGATACTACTGAAAGGACAGCTATTATTAACCAAAGGCATAAACTCCATTAATATCCAAAACTGAAAAACATCAAAACTTGGCTCTTACAGACCACAATGCAGAGCCTTGAGAGGTCAATAACCAACATGGTTTGGTAGCAATAAGACACCAATAAGTCATATAAACTACATAAAAATGTATTAGAAAGCTTTTTCTTTTTTTTAAGGGTCATACTCCAGAAAGAATGTCAATATAGCAGAGACGTATGTGCTCTAAGTACAGTCAGCACTTGAGTTCCAACTTAAAAAGTGTTACTATCCCCTGAGAAGGAAGTTCTCTAGAAAAGCATAAAGTACATTTGAAATACGGCACAGTGACAGTAGACAGTTCCACGGGATCAAACAATCCAGTGTTTTTACAGCATCAGGTAATTTACCACCACCACTCTTATTGATTGTATGGAAAGACCAAATGATTTTGATTAACGAGAGTAGAAATGTGATTAAAAGAAAAATTAAAACAACCACCACCACTGATTTTTCAGTTAGGGGAAAAAATGAAGGAACACACATCTACGTCCAGGAAAGTGCTAAACAGTTGTAGCAGATGGTAAGGAAAGGTGGATGGGGCACATGGAAAAGGAGTAGAGGGCAATTTGGCAAATCGGCACCAACCACAAAAAAATACCTGAATAAAACGTGGATGTGTTCAGTTCCATCAGTGTCTCTTTCCAATTACTGTACCAAGGAACACTAGCTTTAACTGAGCGATCTGATAGAAAAAACATGACATTGTTATACTAAAAAGGGTCAGATACAAACACACTCTTGGCTTTTACCCTCTGGTAGCGTGAAGTAGAAAAAAATCTACACCGTGCAGGCCCATGAAGGGCATTGAAGAGATCTGACTCTAGCTAACCTTAATCACGAATATTTCAGGCTCCTCAACATTTGACAGTGTACTTTAATGGAAATCAGTATTAATTTCTAGTTCAGCCCCAATTCTAGGCTCGAACAAAAAGGGAAATTCTATCAAGTAGCAATGATTTAAGTTGTATCTAGATGTTATTTCTATTTCACTAGTTGGAAGATACTCTAAATCTAAGGCAATAATTTGTGAGATTTCCCCGCCTACAGTACTAGTTAAAAGTAGCTGAATACATTAGCTGCTGAAAGTGGTTGCCCCAACATTCTCCTTCCTCCAATGCCTCATGCCAGTATTTATATCATGCAACCCTGAAAAACATAGCCAGGGAACTGATCCGGCTGAAAAAATCGTTTTCTTCTCTCAAATAATTTAATTCTTTAGTGGGATCGTTTTTCTTCACTTTCTACATGCACCAGTACATGGGAGAAGCAGGCACGGCTGAACATAAGCAACTTTTCAGCAACCAAACGAGTTTCAGCACTAGATTATGGAACTATAAGAATATTAAACAATAATTGTAACAAAGAAGGATTACCAACAATTAAATCAATACAACACAGCAGTTCCAAAACTTTTCTCAAAAAAGAGCAGGATCATGACCCCAGTGCCAGAAACAGTCATACCTCAGCTTCTTAAACAATGTTTGTGTCTTTCTTCAAAACAGACTGCACTTGATCAATCATTAAAGATTAAGGAAATATCATTTAATATCGTTATCCTAGAAAACTAATTCACGCTCAAAAAAGAACAAATTGAAGAACTGATGAGAGTATTTCACATTTACATGCCAAATGATTATGTTCTGCTGTCAGGAATGAATGTATCCATTGGTTTGAACAAAATGCTCTAAGAAAACTGGAAAAAAACCCCTAAATGCCTTAGTAGATACTCATAGTCATCTAAGCATAATGGAACCCTACCTGGTACTTCCTCATATCCTCTTACACTGTAATGGGACACAAGTTCCTTCACCAAGAGCACTGTCAGTGTTTTGTGCTAAACCCCTGAAACGGGGTTCCTCTGAACAACAAAGTTACTACATGAATTTGTCTTTCTGTGTGATCTTAAACAGCTTATACACCTCTCCTCGTGTCAAATAAGCACAAAGCCAGTCTGAATGGAAATGAGAACCTAATCACTGAGAGACAGAAGATAGTCAAACATGGTAATTTGTGCATCCAATGCTCCGGCAGCAAATATAGAAAACAAAAGGAGAGATATTTGCTTCTGTAACTACAAAACATGGCTTAACATAGCCACTATTTTTCTTCCCCTCTTTCAATACCTCACTTCTAAACTGAGGTCATTAGAAACCTTATGGAAAAGTCTCTTCACTGAAACCATTCTGCTTTCTTGGGGTCTTTCCATCTCTAGAACTGAAGCAAACTTTCCATTAGAAAGAAATTTCATAACAAAATGGCAATTCACCAATGTGACCTATAAAAAAGGGCACAGAAATTGAAAAATATGTGGGGCTTTCAAGAGATCTCAAAAACAAGAAGTTTCCACACACAGGTCTTTTCCTTTATTACCAACACTTGACATCAAGTTGAAGATGTACCTCATAAATTAGGTATCAAAGATGTAAGAATTATGCCATTTTTCCATCATCAACATAAAAAAAATCTACTACAGCAACATCAGTTAGTAATCCTCATGAAGTTTTATCAGTCTCTTGCAATAGCAGAGCCAAACTCTGCACTGCAGGCTGAACTTTAAATACAAGAAATTACACATGTTTAAATAGGGCAGTGCATACATGCTTTGAACTAAGTATGTGCTCAGAGGCTTTAATGGCTTAGGGTCTTAATTGGGAGGAGTTTAATCTTCTCAACTCCTAAGATCAAGTCTCATTTAGCAGTATTCACAATGCCTCATCCCTTGGAGATCTGAGAAAAAAACATTTTTAGAATACTCTAGTCATTTTGATAGTGAAATATGAAGCACAAGTTTCATAGAAGAAAAAAAAAATTAAAGACAAGGAATCAAAGGAGTCACACACCTTTCCTCAAAATCTTTTTTCCTTAAACATTTTATAACTTTATCATAAAAAATAAAGGAAGCCAGGATAACTAACTTCAAGATAAAGCTGTACATTAGTACCAACACTATAAATAAGCTCTGATATTTATTCAGCCAAGTGCAACAAGTCACTGTATCAGTTTTCTAACATGAAAATAACACAACCAAAGCATCAGTAATTGCTACATTAAAATAATGATTCAACCCAAGTTCAGAAGAATTTCAATATTAGGAAAATTAAAATTATTAATGAACTTCAACCACTCTTTCAGCACTATATAAAACCAAAACTATTCGATAAATACAAACGTTCAGTAAAAGCAATGACTCAAAACTGATCAACTCTGAATAATTTTAGTACATGCCATGAAGCTGAAATAAAGGTTAGAAACCTTACAGCCAATTTGAGTTTACATTATGAAAAATACAATAACATTACATACCACTGATGTTGAGATCATAATCTCCAGCTGTGATCACATTAGCTACCAGTCCTTCAGCAGGCTGACTGACAGACACAACATCATGCAAAAGTTTCCGAATGGCACCAGGCTGAGGTGGGTGAGTTATGATGTTGTTGACAGCAATCTTCAAATTTTTAATGATGTGAAGCTGATTATTAGGATCTCTCATGTGAACTAAAAAGGAAAAAGAGGAGGATTTGTTGAGGAGTATGCAGACAGTTAAAACGGTTATCATAAATTAGTCTCTTTCCAACACATTTTTTCTTTAAAGGTTGCTCCACTAAACTTATCCATCATCAATTTTAGATCACAGTCCATAATGCTTGACTACCAAAAATGGAGGGGAGGAAAGTGATACAAAAAATTACTTGTTGTTCAACATTAGGCTCATCTAGGCAGACTGATTAAAGAACAGCATAGGATCTTAGCTTGTAAGAATACCCACTCCATCTAACATAGTACATGCATGTCCTACACTGCCCCCTTCCTCGTGGAACGTATCAACCTTCACAGAAAAGCTATAGGAACCATGTATGGATTTCACGCAACACATCATGTTTCAAGGAATCATCAGTTTCCGAGAAACCCCCAGCACACAAATAAAAAGCATTTAAGAAACTTGACAGGGATAACCTAGTATTCATTCATTCAAAATGAACATATCCCAAAAGACAGGCTGAGAGAGTTGTGGCTGCTCATCCTGGATAAGAGAAGGCTTGGAGAGACCTTGGAGCAGCCTTCCAGTACCTAAAGGGGCTTGCGGAGAGCTGGAGAGGTACAAGGGCAGGCAGTGATAGGACAAGGGGGAAGGGTTTAAAACTGAAAGAGGGCAGATTTTGATCAGATATTGGGAAGAAATTCTTTACTGTGAGGATGGTGAGGCATTGGAACAGGTTGCCCAAAAAAGCTGTGGATGCCCCAACACTGGAACAGTTCAAGGCCTGGCTGGATGGGAATGTGAGCAACCTGGTCTAGTGGAAGGTGACCCTGACCATGGCAGGGTAAAGTCAGAACTAGATGTTCTTTAAGGTCCCTTTAAACTTAAACCATTCTATGATTTTTAATACTATAGCCACCTTTGTGGAATCTTTGTGAAAATTGCTCCCTCAAGCCATCTGTTTTTAAAAATCTATTCACGACATTTTCAACACTCATTACAATTCTGGGCCTGCTGTGATTTTTCATGTAGTTCTACCCTATTTCAAACCACAACCACCATCAAGCAAGCCAGATTGTGAGTGCAAGCACGACACACTGACTATGGCTGCCAAAGCCACCTGGTGCTACCACGTGCCCCACAGGATAGCCCTTGACTCCTCTGCATTTTATTTTCACGAACTTCTGTATAGCATATAAAAGGCAGCACAAAGGTAAAATCTTGTTTTCCTCATCTTTCAACTAACCACAGAATTCACACTGTAAAGGTCTGAAATTGAGTATTCAATCTGCTCCAGCCTGGAAAGCACTCCACATCTTTTCCAGAACCCTCTTCAGAAGTAACAAGTACACAGCTGAAGTCAGATCACACTAGATGTGTTTACAATCCATCTTAAATGTTAAAACAGATTTCTAATGTGGTTCAAATCTTGATTGGCATAGTTCTACCTTCCTCAACCACATTCACTCCCAACCTTTACCCAGCACTCAAGCTCATGAGAAAACAGTAAAGCCGGTTAGAAAACTCGTCCTGCCAAAAACAACCTAAAAATGTGTGGGTTTTTTCAGCTCTAAGTTTCAGATTGAACTCGTACATCATAACGCTGTATCAACACAGGGAAGGGCAATTGTGTCGGCTAAACTTTACTTATTTCAGTTCAGCATTTCTATCAGAAACCTGAAAAGTTGTTTTGGGTGGGGTTTTTTTCATCTTATCACATAGGTAAATTATCAGCCCTACTGCCATACAATTACTGAAATTATCAAACATAAAGGAAGTGGCTGGAACAAACAACTAGGAAACTAGACTGCCTTCACCAGTGCAGTTATAACACTACAACTCACCCTTACAGTCTGTCCTAAAATATAACAGCCATAATAATGAAGAGCAACCACATTTCCATACAGAACGCAGATGACATCTCTGGCATATGTTCAATGTTAAGGACTGAAACAACAGACATACTTGGAACCCCAAAAAGTGCTTAATACCAAATAAAAAATATCCAGTGTTATACACTTCCTTCAAGTGTTTATAAGATCATTTCAGAAAGTACTTTGCCAAAAACGGCACCAGTAGCATATATTAGAACAGTGTCTTTCTCGTCAGAAATTGAAAACAATCAGATGCTAAGATACACATGAACAAGGAATTCCTAACATTACAGTAAGCACGAATAAGCACAGTGTTCCCATTACACTTCCTTACATCTTGCACATATTTAAGGCTTAGAATCAGATAAAGTTATCAGAAGCTCTCCCTCCTTTTTTTTGGTTTTTAGGATCAAACACTTTGGTTTAAGAGTAACCAACGCTATCTTGTGATACTTGCTAAGTGACATGTACACTGTAATTCTCCCTCCCACGAAGACAGTATTACTTCATAGTGCGTTTACAAAGTTTCTTAAAAACAGGATCCTATTTTAAAGAAAAACCTACCTATACAATACATACATTTGTTATATCAGGCATCAGTTGCTACTAACAAACACAACAGTTAAGACAGCCACTTTGAGAATAAATATGAAGGCATAAAATCCTCAGTACACTTTTGATTTCCTTTATTAAAGGAAGTTGAAGGTTTGGGGAGGGTTTTGGTTTTGCTTTACTCTAAAGTCAAGACTTATGGGGACAGTAAAGCTGTCCTTTCACTTTTTTAAACATTTCTCCTTCACAAACAGAAGGTTACTTACTTACAGAAGTCAAGAGGCTAAAAATTACAGAACAGAGCAATCTGCATCTGTGCTCAGGACATTTAACCACGGCAGTTTGCTATACTGCAAGGGTATTTTTGGCTACACCAACATTAGCAAGTCACTGATAGGCCAAAGTTGATGAGTAGATTAAAGAGTGATTTGTGCAGAGGGCAGTTCCCCTACATGTACATTATATATCTTTGTAGGATTCTACTCTAAATTAGACAGAATCTGGCCTCCTTGGATTGAGCAACCTCAGCAGTGTGTGGTTTTACACTACCTGAAGAATCAAGCAGTGTTCTGGTCCTTCACATCTCTTGACACATGTAGGATGACTGATACGTGCACAGCAGAGAGCTCAGTTCCTGTTTATCAGAACTGTTTTGAACATGTATCAGTAACTTCAGATCCACACTGCTTCTCTAAGCAAGAAGGCTGATGAACATGCAGCCTTCAGCTGGTTCATAAGCCATGTAATTCCTAATTTTAGACAAAAATATGTGTTGTAACAGGACTCTAAAAATGCAGTAGCAAATCCATGACTGAGCTTTTCAAGTTATAGAAGAATTCAGGAAGCAATGCATGTATTTTAAAGTTTTGCATAAGTAAGAGACAGCTTATTTCTAAAGAGATGAAATACCAATCAATCCAATTTTATGTTACAAATTCAATGAAATAGCCACTAAGGAAAGAGAGATGGATTAATTTTAAATGAACAGCATTTCACACACCTGTAAGAAAAACTGTGCTTAGAAATGAAGACACCAAAACAGAATTACAGAATCACAGAATTGTTATGGTTGGAAGGGACCACTGGAGATCATCTACTCCAACCTCCCTGCCCAGGCAGGGTCACCTCGAGCAGGTAACACAGGAACCATCCAGGTGGGTTTGGAATGTCTCCAGAGAGAGAAACTCCACAACCTCCCTGGGCAGCCTGTTCCAGAGCTCTGCCACCCATAGTGGAAAGAAGTTCTTTATCACGCTGAAGTGGAACTTCTTGTCTTTTAGCTTATGGCCACTGCTCCTCACAGAATCCCAGAATATTTACCACCTTAATATCATAACCATACATAATATGAGAATAATAATCACAGTAACAATATAACCATAAGCAGTACAACACACAGTTGTGGAGGCGTGTCAGACACACACATTCTGCTGTACCACGGTCAGATCATTTAATCATGCCTTTCTTCCTCTCTGTCCTCACCCTCACACATGCTGCTCCCAACACAAGAACTTACAGACAGCATGCAGTAACATTTTTTCCACGGAGCAGGAAGAGGAAGTCACACATGAAGTGAGGAACTGGAGTCAGGCCTGTGGCCTGCTGGATCAGAATACACACAGAGCAGTGCAGCAAGAAAAACCCACTGTACCAAGTTTCACTCAGGGAACACTGAGGATAATTGAGGTTTGCAAGTTCCTTAACTGTCACAATAATTGGACCAAATCAGTTGCAACTAAGTAACACAACAATTAAGTATTCTTCAAAGTGAATACGTCATTTTGAGTAGTTTGCCGGGTTTTGTTTGCTAGATGCATTTTGAGAGCCTTTCACTAAGAGATAACTAACTTCAGAACTCTAAGGAAGTGAGCATCTGCATTTATTATTTTTATCTCTGCTGCATTCTCACACAGCTCTTGAGCGTTGCTATACAAAATGAAAAACACTTATAAACAAGTTACAGTTGATAAGTTACCAAGATTCACCACAGAATTATGGCAAATTTTTAACACAAAGTAGCTTTTAAGCTGTTGCCATTCTTTAAAAGAGAAATGCAAAAATCTAACGAGAATGACAGTACAAGCTTCTTTTTCTTGCACTCTTTCCTCAGCACACGACATGCAGAGGCTGAAGTCTGAGCTACATGTCTGTCAGAAACCAAATCTGACAAATGTCATTGCATCACTATTCTGACAAGCAGCTCTCTGCAAACTGCTGTCCTGTAATGAGCAGCAGCCTGAAACGCATAGCTTACTTAAATCAAAAATAAGAAAACCCCTAAATTCCAGATAGTAAGTTAAAGCATCACACCTAAAGAATCCTACTGTTTCTCTTAAGTGGTCAATCTCCAGTTGTCCTGCTGCTTCACGTGGTCATTTTACCGATGCCACATAAACAGCTCGATTCTTATTCACAGAAACATCAACAAAAAAAAAGTATATAGGACAAAGCTACAGGCGAGAGAAAGGACAGCCCTGCGACTGAAATTACAACTAATGTTTCTGAAAGACTGGCCGTACTTTCAACGCCTGGGTACCGCGAGTGTGAAATGCAGTAGGGTCTACAGCAAGAGTCACGTACGAATATTAGGGAGGTAACAGCAAAGTGGTTTTAACGGAAGACAAAAATCCGTCTGGAAGAGCTGAATTTACATACACCTTCCTCTTCAGCCGTGGGATGTCTCCAGGAGAAGCCCAACTTCCCAAGTTCCACAGAGCGAATGAAATTAAGCTGACTTAACAGCTGTCACCCGCGACAACCCCGGCAAGCGCGCGTCTCCGCCAAGCCTGTCACGGCTGCAGGTGACACCCACCCGGGCGGCCGCCGCCAGGGCGCCGGGAAGGGGTGTGGGGCCCGTCCCGCCGGCGCAGCCCGGGCGGGCACGGCCGTGCGGGACCCCGGCCCCCGGAGGCCGCGGGCGGAAGGGAGCNGAAGGGCCTGACCAGCTCGGCGAAGCTGAGGTTGTTCCTGCGGGTGAGCCGCTCCGCCTCCTCGCTGCACAGCGCGGCCACCAAGGGCACGAACGAGTCCTGGATGAACTCCTGCACCGACTGCACGCACTGGGCCATCGCCGCCGCTCGGGGCCGCCCGAGACGGCCCCGCCACCTTTCTCCGCAATTCTCCGGATTATTGTTTCCCTCCTTCTCTGGCCGGTGGCCGTCCGCGACTCCTGCTCAGCGCCCGCCGAGCGCCGCCATCTTGCGCCTCAGCCGAGCCCGTCGGGGAGCGCCCGCTCCCGGCGGCCCCCGCGCCTGCTCATGTGATTGGGCGAGAGGGGCGGCGCCGGGCCGAGGAGGGGGAGGCGACGGTGGCCGGCCGGGGGGGAGAAGCACACAACTCCCCCCCCTCCCCAGCGGACAGTTGGTGCGGGCCGGGCGGGGGCGCGGGGCCATGGCGGGCTCCAGAGGGGCTCCTGGCGGCGGCAAGGTCGTGTGGGCGCCGCAGCTCCCTCCGGGAAAAACAGCGCTGGCGGTTTCATTTTAAAAAAAAACCCAAACAAAAAGACCAAAAACAACAAGAAAAAGCGCCAAAATGACCACAAAACAACCCAAAACCCCCCACACGAATAAAACTACACACATAANCAAAACAAGAAAAAAGAAAAAAAAAGAGCCCCAAACCAACAAAAAGGCGCGCTAAAGTAACCACAAAACAAATCAAAACAAGAAAATAAAAACGGAAAAAAACCCCTCCCANCTAAAACACAAGCTCCCCTTTGATAGGAGTAAGAACTTCTTTACTCTGAGGGTGTCAGAGCACTGGAACAGGTGCCCAGGGAGGTCACGGAGTTTCCCTCTCTGGAGACATTCACACACCTGGACACATCCCAGTGTCACCTGCGCTAGGGGACACTGCCTTGGCAGGGGGCTTGGGCTGCGTCATCTCCAGAGGCCCCTTCCAACCCTAACAGAAATTCTGAGATTCTGTTAAAAAGGAAAGAGTTGCTGGGGTGTTCTCTGGCAGATCTGTCAGTGCTCAGTTGTATGCAAGACATTCAAACTGGGCAAAATAGCTTCATTTTTTGAGATTTGCCCACTAAAGCATGATATTAAACAAAACCCTTTTACACAGCATGGTGGCAGCTGTCCTGGGGGACTCCCTGGCACCAGGAAGCTGGTTTGTGGCAGGACAAGGGCTGGCATTTGGCCACAAAACCTTCCCCGAAGGAAAGCAGTTCTGTCAGTCTTATATAAAAAAAAAAAGGGAAAGAAAGAAACAAAACCCCACAACAGCAACAAAATAACAGCACCAATAAACAATAAAAGCAGAAAAAATACCCCAAAAACCCAAATAAAACCACCAAAAAACCCACACAAACCCCCCCAGAGCGGTTAACTGGTGCACAAGGGCTACACTTGGGCATGAGGAAGAACTTTACTTTGTGGGTGAATCTGGTGTGATTTTCTAGACAGGTTTGGAGTCTCCCTCACTGGAGATGTTTACGAACTATGTGGACGCAATTCTGTGCCATGTGCTCCAGGATGACCCTGCTTGAGCAGGGAGGTTGGACCACGTGAACCACTGTGGTCCCTCCCAAACTGACCCACTCTGTGATTCTGTTAAAAAATAAGGAGTTGTTTGGGTGTTCTCTGGCAGACCTGTCACTGCTCAGTTGTATGAATGAAATTCAAATGGGGCAAAATAGCTCCAGTTATTTTTTGAGATTTACATGTTAAAGCATGATTATCATCCAAAGTCCTTTTGCACTTGTCACCTGAGGAAGGAAGTGATGTGGAAGCAAGACAGCTGTGATTATCCATGATGAAATAAGTAATTTTGAACATGTTCTGTACAAAAAAGGAGTACTGTAGTAGGGCTGATTTTTAACACCCTGCCAGGGACAGTCCTTGGGACAGGGCTTGTAAACATCACAAAAAAGCCCATCCTCTGTAAAGGAAAAAAAAGTTTTTAATGTAGACAGTAAGAAAATCTAGCAGGCCATACAAGTTGCCATTGTTCAGGACTGGGTCCTGGGAACGTTATTGAAAAGTTACTAAATACTGCAGAAAAAAGTTTTTTGGTTTTGATAGATTATTAGAGGAAGAGGAAGGCCAACTTCCAGAAATATTTATGGCTTATCCACATTTGGAAATTCCCCAGAGCTATTCCAAAATTGTGTTTTCACAGATACTTTAAACTAGGACCTCCACACGGACTCTTTGGGAGAATGGTGCTTCTTTCCCATTCCTCTTAATCCATTACATCTAAACACTACATGAGTTATATCCAGTAGACTAAAGTGGATCAGAAGTCCCAATCCTGTGCACACATGACTTGAGACTGAAAATTATTTTAAATTCTGACCATCATCAGAGACTATTCTGACCTTCTGGCAGAGATTCAATTTTTGATTCAAGTTTCTGGCAGAGATTCAAATTTCATGTGGCTATCATAAATCTTCAGTAGCCACTACAGAATGACAAATCATTCATTTTAATTGTAATTGTGTTGGAGTTTTATTTTGTTATAGCAGTTCTAAACTTATATTTGTGTGCTCAGAATTTATTCTCTGTGAATGAAAACATGTTGTATGCATTTTCTTTTTATCCCGTAATAAAAATTTTGTGCTTAGAATTTCTCTCTATTCTGATTATCTCTCCCACTATGACACAGTCCAAAGGACTGGTTTTGTCACGCTAGTTTAATGTTGGTCTGCCATCTCATAGACTGCTCTCCTAAGACAAGGCCACAGAATCACAGGATCATTTAGGTTGGAAAAGACCTCTGAGATCATCAAGTCCAGCCTTTGACAGAACACCACCTTGTCAACTAAACCACAGCACCAAGTGCCGTGTCCAGTCGTTTCTTGAACACCTCCAGGGATGGTGACTGAGAACCTTTTGATGCAACCTTGGACTTGGCTGAAGTACTGAGGAGGGATGAACAACTCCATCTCTTCAATGAACACAGCAGCTCAGGGTGTTGTATCCCAGATCTATTACTAAAAAATGTGGTAGTCAGTTAGGAATCAAATATCTTTATTTACAAGGCAGAAGATTCATTAGAAGGAATATAATACATCATTGCTAATAACTTGTAGCATCCCGAGTCTGGCAATTGTGTGCACAACATTTTGCTTTCAAATTCTGACAGTGTACAAATAGATAGGACTGAGAGTGGACAGAAGTACAAAGGGATAATACAGTGTTATGAATCCATGTTTTAACCGTCTGAATTATTTAACTGAAAATACTGGTTATTACAGAGAAAGCAGTGGATCAAGGGAAACAGTACCTAAACAGAAGTCAGAGCAAATAGGATGGAAAGGGACAGGGGAGCCCTAATTAGGGAATAGAAAAAGAGAACAAATAGTAAGAAAGTGTCGTGAATAGATCAGAGCATAAACATCACTGAGACAGAAAAATATGTTCACTGCTTCAATTGTAAGAATAACCAGAACATGACTGTAAAATTTGGAGTTGAAACTGCTTAAGCCTCTAGCCTTTGCTGTTTCTTTGCTGCTGCCAGTCCTGCTTTTTTACTCCTTCGGGCTGGAAGCTTCCTGAACTTGTAAGTTTTGTGATTCCTTTATGCAGATAACCAAACTACATCTTCTGGCTGAAGTCAGCTACTGCTGAGGAAGTTTATTTGAAAGGTTTTTTCCATCTGTTAATAAAATAATATTTGTACTACTGTGTAGGTTTAAAACAGAGGAAAAAGAATATAGAATTGCAAGAGCTGCAGTCTCAGGTTGAATTCAATGCTTTCATTTGCAGTCATTTAAATATGCCATGTAGTTGTTTCCCTGTGGTTGTTACAGGCTAAACTATATCCTTGAAAGTTTACAACATGGACTCCCAGCTTCTTGCAAACTTCAACTGCACATTTGAGTTTATGGTCAGTTCAAATTTCTGAGTTACAGAATTAATGTTTTTCACAGCAATCCTCTGCAGCATAACTTGAAATGAAATTTTTAAGATTTAGCTGAAATCACACAAGAAGCTATCTATTGGAGAGGTGGAGTTGGTTGGTTGGTTGAGGGGTTTTTTAATAAACCACAGCAATACACAAATAATTTCAAGTTAGGTACCAATGTAGATTTACAACCAGTTACCTGTTGTGTGGTAACTCCTCAAGGTTAATCTGGGACCCTGATTTCTCAGCTTTTGGATTTGCTTTGGACCTTCACAAGCCTCCTGAACAATGTGGTGATCTGTGTCAGGAGTCACTGGTATGGAAGATGAATTGCTGCCCGAGTGAGGCTGTGGTGTCTGAGGCTGTGATTCCTGCAGCCTGCCATGCATCAGTCGCCCTCTGAGTTTCACTGCCTTCCAGAGATCAGGAAAAGCTCTTGAAATGCCCTTCTGCAGCTTGCAAGACAAAGGAGAAACAACAGGTGCACAGAAGAAAGAGGAACTCATCCTGTGCTGAGTCAACATGCGTTGTCCCAAAAGACAACGAAAAAAACCAATTCTGAAGGAAGATTTTAGACAGCAAGGCAGTAGGAACTGTTCCAGGGGCCTCAAGTGTGTACCAAGGCCAGAGTGTCTGGAACATGGTCCGGGTGATCCTCTGGACAGAGTCTGCAGGCTGAAGCAGAAGGTCAGATCTGAGGCTGCAAGGATTAATCGGAAAGGTTTGCCCAGCCATACTTCAGGGTGGTAGCAGGGGTCAATCTCCAGCTCTTCTGAACCGATGGTACAGTCTCCCTGACAGCTCGGGATCCCAGTGCCCTTGATGGGCATGGGATGGGAATGGGTTGTCATGGAGTTCTCCTTCCAGGCATGGTAATACAGCTCTTCCAGTGAACAGCTCCCGGTATTTAGAGAGAGCTAGGAAGAGCTGGTAGCTCCTGATGATCCTGCTCTGGCTGGGAATTCCAAGGTAATCATTCTCTATAACCTCTCTTTTGTTCCCCATAGCCGTCTACCACTTTCCTGACTCAGCCCAGGATTAGCAGCAATCTCCTGTTCTTTGCCGGTATTGCCCCAAGGCTTTTAAATTACCAGCCTCTTTTTATTAATGGATGTAAATCTAAGAAAATTCCATAAGAATCAATGTAAGTTTTTCATATGAAAATAGGGCCTGGCCGTAACAAAAGAGAGAGACAAGTAGAAAAAAAGAAGAAATTAAGTAAAACAAGTAGATCAAAACTCAGAAATAAAGCCCTTGGATCTGTTCACCACAGAACTTTGGACACAAATAAATATTCTCATTCTCCTTGTAAGAAAAAGTTAAGTTCTCACGCTCACTCTCTCACACACTCTCATACTTCCTTTTTCCTAATTATCTCAGAGATTTCTACCTTAAATCAGTCATCCTTGCGGCTAATTTTTTTTAAACTGTAGTCAGATAATCTTCCTGATTCTGGGGGTCCCTTTGTCAGGGAAGTTCCTGGGCTTGTTGCCCCCCACTTGCTGAAACTGAGTCACTACACTAACAAAGGACTAACAAACTGGTTCTTCATTTTTTGCCAACATTTGTACTGATTTCCCCAAAGCAGTTTCATCTTTGCAGTCTTAGTCACATGCAAAAGCCCTACACGTAACGTGTCCCTATAACAAGGTGTATACTGCAGTATTTTGACTTAGTATGTGTGTACAGTGTGCAGCTTTGATTTGTTGGTGATCCAAAGCAAGCAGGTACGTTTCAGTGGATGGGAGGCAAGCACTGGTTACAGTATACATACACAGAAATGTAGACAAATAACTGGAAGTATGAATTAAAACTGATTAATTAAATCTGGTTCCTCGGATTCCACTCTGCTTTCACTGAGCTTAGCTTTCCGGGTGATGTTAAATTTAAGCAATATAAAGATAAAGGAAAAAAACATCACTGGAGCAATAATCAGAGCAATGACAGCCGGGGATGTGAAAATGCACTGTCAAATGGATGTGTGATTTCTCAACTTTTCATGAGGTGGTCATGAACATACTACATCTGTTCACCTGAAGTGAATCAACACAAAAAGTCCCTAAATTAAATTGTTACTATTCAACTATATATACTTTAAGTCAAATGGCAATGTGCGTTATGCAGAAGAATTTGCCAAAACATCTTAATACTACTTTTTTTTCATCTTTTTCCTTAAACGGAGTTGTGGCACATCATTGCTGTATTCAACCAAATTTTCTCTTCTGCTTTTCAACATATTTAAGTAATTACTCTTGGAGACAGAAGAAGACGAAAATGAACCAAACAGTAGATTCTCACTTAGAAATCAGTATTTTCCTGTTTCACAAAGAGTATTTTTTCTGAGGTTTTTAGTTACATACATAAAGTGCTACATAGGGAAAAGTCATGCAATAATAATAAAATGCTGTGAGTTGATAAGATCAGTTTTCCATTGTTCACCAGATATTACTCCAGGGGATAAAATCAATTTGAGATTTCCTGTCTTTCCTATAATTAGAATCACCTCTCTGTCTTTCCAAAATCATACTTCTTTTACCACATTTAAGAGCCCAAACAAATAAAAAAATCTAAATAAACGTTTCCTTGTCATTTAAAGAAATTTTGTCTTTGAATCAGCAGTTCAGATTTTCACTGCAAAATCTATTTCAATGCACTAGAAACAATAGGTAGACATAGAAAGGCTATTTTGGGCTTGCCAGACTTTACCAGTTGCAATAGTCAAGTAGATGCAATTCATCTATCACACCACAGGCAAATTGAATAAACAGAAATTTTTAAAACTGTCTTTATTGTATGCTTAAAGGTGTGAGAAGTAGTGTTTCCAAACAAATAATTTGTTATTTGGCTTCTAATTAATAGAATTCACTGTATTCCTAGAAAGTGCCTGGTTTAGACTCCCTGTCACTGTAAATTACTACTTTTGGCAAAAAAAATAAAAGTCATTGAAGAGGAGGAGCAAAGCAAATGAGAAATGCTACTCAAGAGATTTATTATTTTTTTACTAATGGCATTATCAAAAATTCTCTTGGGAAAAGTTCAAGTTACATATTCCTTTCATTCTCTATGCCTGGAAAGTTTAGGGAAACACGAAACTGCCCAAATAGCATGTAAAATCTATAAGTTTTACTCATTTTACTATATCTTTCAACCATAGTGCTCGCTGAATAAAATCAGCATTAAAAATAACTACTGGGCATTTCTGTTTATCTTAGGAGCCATCATGTGTATTTCAGTTTATGATACTATTCAACATCTCAATTGCTGCATTGTAATTTGAAGCACAAAGGAATTAATTCTGGTCTGAATTATACCAGGAGTCACTGGCTTTAGTGGGCAGGACATGATTGCTCCTGTATTTTTTGTAGCGATGTAGACCTCAGCGTGGGAAGAGATGGGAGTCAAAGAGAATAAAGAATCAGAGCGCTCCACTCCAGCAGCTTCCAGACAGCACAATGCTAACACGTGAGAGAACCATCCTCCCCACTACAAACTAGAATTGAATGGATAATTATATTTTTGCTGTTTGGGAAAGAAAGGAAATGGAGGAAGGAAAGGAGTATGATAGATTCAGCATGACAATACTGGCTCCCAGATTAGAAAGCCTGGACCAGAGGATATAATCTCTTTTTCTTCCGTGTCTTGTGTCCTGCACCAGACATGGCAAGGTGAAGTCCAAACCACTTCAAAAACGCCTGCCTAAAGTCTTGCATTTAGTAATTCCATTTAGTTCAGGAAGACATTTCGCATTCCAGCTGACTTTTTCTAACCCCAAAATGCCAGTTGGTAGGAGATTTCAAAATTTCAATTCCTGTTCCAGTTTAAGGGGGGAAAAAATTAATTACGTCATTTCTTGAGGAACAGAAATTAACTGTTAGTTCTACACCTACTGTACTTCATCAAAGTCATCATATGCTCCTGAGCTGAGACTGGCAAAGAGGTGTAATGCCACTAATCTGAGTGTGATCGCTGTGGCTATGCCTTTGTAAGGCAATTTAAAGCTTTTGAGATGGCAAGCTTCCCCTTCCCCTCCTATTTATGACTCCCCAGGGCCTCTTTTCACTTTGGTTCACTTTCCAAAAGCCCAGCCTAGTGCATCATTCAAAGTGTCTGGATCCCTCAGCTAGGCACCAACTCAGGCCTGCTGGTTCCTTCCCAGAAGAAGTTTCTTCAGAGGAAACTGCAGAGAAGGTACAGAGAAAAATTGAACATTCACACAAACATGCATTCTCACATGGAGAAAAATAATTTATTCATTGCAAATAACTTCCACTTCAGACTGATCAGGAAAGAAATGAGTGCTACTGGTCAGGCAACACTACATGACAAAACAATAGACAAATCTAGAAAGCTAAACCAGCAGACATGGGTTGCTAACTTGCAAAGAAACATGGGTGGGGGAAAAAGACACACCGATGAGCAAAGCTGGACTTGGAAGGACAATACTGCAAGGAAAAAGCACTGGGCTCAAATCTCAGTTAGATGAGGATGACAGAGCAATACTCTGGGGGTAAGTGAAGGACAGGCAGGAGGGAAGGTCCTTGTGACTGTGGTGGGATGGTCAATGAATCTGTATGGAAGCCACAGCTACAGATAGGATCAGAGCTGGAGGCAAATTTGAGGAATGGGGAGATCAAAATACCAAAGGAAGCTTCAGAAGTTTTCCTATAAGTTGATACCAAAAAGTAAATTTTGGGCACTGTATTTCCACTTGGCCATGAAAGAAGTGATTTCATAAATTATCAAAAGGATTTTAAACCTTCTCTTAAAATCCTAGCCATTGATGATATCGGTACTTAACATGGCTTATCTTTTCAGCCATCTTTTCTTATTCACAATGGTTTTCCCTGGGGGAACTATAGTTTCTTGTCTCAAGGTACAAGCAGAAGTTAGAAATTACACCATGATTTTATAAAACCAGCTTCATGTCAACACATGCTTTCACCAGGCACCATGTGTCTACTTCTATTGACCTTACCCAATTACTTAATTTTATGACTCACTCTAACAAAGGTTAAGACATTAAGGTTCTGGAAAGTTGCACCAAATAATATAATTGCCAGAGATTACTTTCTCATATAATAGTGTCATTAAAATCAGGTAAATAGATGAAGGGTCATGATGTAAATAAGCTCACTGAAATTAAAATTCATATTTCAAGGCAACAGCACTGCTGCCTAACATAGGTGCATGCTGTAATGTCTCCTTTTTGGGAGCAGGAAATCCTTGCCTCTTTCTAACTTGCCTAAATGACAGGAAACTCACACAAGGAAATCCTCTACAGTCTTAGCATTTTCAACTAGGACAAGGGAACAAAGAGAAGAGGCAACTTAGTGTGCTCTTTTTAGGTTGATCAACAAACATCCCTTGTTGTGCTTCAACATGTATCCTCAGCTGTAAGATCATGGCTTCTGCGTGGGTGGGAAAGTGCCCTGTGGTTTACCAGCAGTGTTCTTTATCTGCATGCTCAGGTTACACCAGAAGAATGTATCCCAGATACTCTGCTTGGGAACCATTGCCCTGTTTCTCACCCCCTTCGATTATCCGCTTGTCCTTGTGCAGATGATCTGTGGGCACAGGTTATCTGATGCATGCTACGCCTTGAATAAGAAAAAAAATTCAGTCATGTTGCACTATCAGAGTTTCTTTCACTTGCTCTGCATTTAAGAGCAGTGAATCTAATGCAACAAATATCCTATTTTTGAGCTTTTCCTGTTGTTATTACCATCAGAAGTTATTTGCCTTTATTGATAGCAATGCTACCAGGGAAGTGCACATTGGTTCTCCACCCTGCTGCCAGGTTGTGTTCAGCCACTAGTTAATCCTCCAGAAGTATAGCACACATTTTTTTCCCCTGGATATATCAGATTGCACTCAACATTTTAGGATCCGCTTTCTCTGAATGGGTCCAATTTATCCTGGAATCCAGATTGCGCTGTGCAATGTACGTTGCCATCGTGATTTATCCCTTCATCTCTGCTTTCAGCATCTGCAAATGCAGTTGCTTGGTGGTTGTATATTTGTTTCCAGAATGTTCATTAAACTGTTACCTATGGTAAGGTCAGGTATGTATGTTTCTGATGCTACTTTGTAAGATCTGTCATAAAGCATTTATTATTTCCCGAGTATCTCATTTCTATTATATAATGTTAATTTATCTTAGTTTGAAGGCCATGAACGACTAAGTTAAATACCCTACAGAAGTGTATTACATCAGCACAGTTAAAAAACCCAATTATAATTGAAGATCATCAGAGTACAACCTGAATTCTGCTTGCCAAGTCCTGTTTCTAAAACCAAATTAGTGAGCACCAATATACTTCTATTGATGTACCTCATCTTTTACATTTTACAACTGATGGGGTCAACCATGTTGTTTGAGTCCAGCATTGGAGGACTTCCATTGCATGCTCAGAATTATTAACAATGATTAACAGCAAGACAGAAAACTCTTTAGCCAGTTCATCTGGGGTTATTGCATGAAAGTTCTCTCTTCCTTCCTTTTAGAATATTTATTTATTTTTAGAATTTTTATTAATGCAGTTTAAAACTTACATTTCTATTTGACCTGGCAAATTATCCAGTACCCTGATCAGATGTAAATACATCCTTTTGCTCCTTACCAAATACTGTAGCTACCATTAGCACTCT
The DNA here is from genome assembly GCA_013397115.1 of Edolisoma coerulescens. Classification (NCBI taxonomy): domain Eukaryota; kingdom Metazoa; phylum Chordata; class Aves; order Passeriformes; family Campephagidae; genus Edolisoma; species Edolisoma coerulescens. The sequence goes on along the minus strand of VWZW01002517.1, from coordinate 189,973 downwards.
CCTATCAATCTAGCACCAAATCTTACCTGCAGTTTTACCTTCTTTTGTTTCTATTTTAGATTTCCTTCTGTTGTCACTCATTTTACTAGGCTTGAATTTTGTTTGGATTCATGTGGTAATTTTTATTGACATATTCATGTTTGCTATCTACTTCTAACTATCGTCTTTCTCCCTTTTCCAGAAAAGGTTTTAAATAAAATTGTTCATTTTAACATTTAAAATATCACTTAACACCATGTAATGAACTCTTCTGATACACACCCTAATTTTCATTAATATTGTTAATTTTCTCATCTAATATAGTCTCAGTTTTTCTTATTTCTTAGCTATTTTTTTTCTAGGACACTTTAAATCAGGCATATGCAGACAATTTATTAGTATGTATGTATCTCAGTAAATGCAAACACTTCTTTTAATGCCTACTCAGCCATGAACACGTGCACACGTAACAGAGCTTGGCTGAGCCTGTTCTTTGTGTGACCTCATTTGGTGTAACTGGCTGTGAGCATTGTGTCTTCAGGCCACCACAATCTTCCAGCCTTGTGATCTTTCCAGCCCTTCCCAGCACAAGCAGGGTTCCATGTCTGCCATCTATTGAGTACTGGAAAAATACCATCAGTAATCCCTGAAATCTCTAATTCAGTTTTACCACTGTCTTCATGAGACTGCCATTCTCCACATCAACAATGACAATGCCATTTCTATTTTCACATATTATTGACAGGCATTTAAGGGCTTGTTTGCTGGGTATTTGAATGTTGGTTTGTTGGTTTTTTTTAAAGCTCTTTACTTTTAACCTTCCTGATTTAATGTTTTCCATATATTATTCATTCTTACATTAAGTCAGATTTCAAATGCGTGTGTGATTTACCAGAAGAAAAACCCTACAGATTTAGTCCCTGATTGATTTTTTTAATAATCTTTGCACTTAATTAACTTAGAGTGGCTAATGACCATTTTATTATTAATGCAATCATATGCAAAGAAATTGAATTTGGGTGTAATTCAGATCTAAATCTTAACCAAGTGACACCAAATGTAATGCACTAATAGACAAAATTAGAGTTCAGCCAGTGGCATGGTATTACTATTTTCCTCATGATTTATTGGATACTAAAGAAAACCAGTAGCTATCAGAGGAAATTCATTGATTTGATTCTGACTGACAAGATTTCACATGTGCTGGAACATACTTCGATGCAGTTTCTATAACAATGCATGCTGCTATCCTGATTTTTTTGGGTTTTACCTAAGATGACATACAATTCTTCTTATATCAGCTTTTATTATTCATCAGTGGGGTAGTATAGGAGTAAATAGCAAGCACAGGAAATATTGCTGTCCTTCTGCTGTCATTACATGTTTGATTTAGCAAGTTAATAACATGACTGTAAAGGCTGTTTATATGAGATAATAATCACTGCAGCATTTGGGCCCAGAAAATGCTGGTAACTTCTCCAAAACCAAATATGTGATGGAAATTTCCAAGAAAATCACTTTGACAGGAGATTACTAGTTTTACTGCAGGCCAGATGCAAACTGAAAGATAACTGAACGTGTTGATGCTTTCATCTTGGAGGTGCCAAGTCTACTGCATTTCCCATTTTATTTCTTACTCAAAAGTGGGTCATACTTGACTTTGCTTCTGTAAAAATATCAAGCTGCAGAAAATACACTGGATACTGGAAAATATATTCATAAATTGCCATATATTAGTTTTTTATGATTCTATATTCAAATTTTCTCAATAATAAAGGAAAAAATAATATTCTGTCATGATAAAAATACACTGCCCAAAAGATACTGAAACCTATTCCAACTGTATTTAGTGGAGCAGATGCAACTTTTAGCCAAATGAGAAGAACCTAGACAGATCCCAAATCACTTATGTGCATTACTGAATGTATCATATATTTTCCAGTACTTGCAGAAATAAGTAGGAACACTATCTTTGTTCTTCGAGTGTTCACATGCCTGAGGACACCTAGAAGGAATCTGCTTTTCTTTTTCTTCATCACAGGCAAAACCAACCCAACAGTAGCTTTGGTAGATTGCTTTGACAGATGCATTAAGGTCACCACATGACGTTTGTACATGTTCAACTCCTTCCATGATTTTTGCTTGGCTTCAGCACTCATTTCCACTGTGGGCAGAGAAGCTCCATGCCCAGGGATGCTTGACGTGAGAGAATATGACAAGAAAAATCACAGCTTTGTTTCCATGGCTCAGCACTCCTTGGGCACCTTAACTTCCACTAAAATTAACCTACACATGTCCCAACACAAGGACATGGCTCACGTCTTCTGTTGCCCTATCTTGTCATTTGCCACAGACATCCCCATCACAGCTCTCACCAGAGTACTGGGTAAAGAAATAACAGGCTGAAAACAGATAAAAAAGAATCTTTCATAACCTTTACAAATAGAGCAAAATAAATTTCTCTGAAATACCTATTGCCATTGTTTGTAACTTTTAGCCATTAAGTCTTTCTCTACTTTCTTTGACAGCGGTAGGTGATGGTCCATCATGCTGGCACAAGGAATGTGGGCCACAGCTGCCCACACTGAGAAAACGCCATCTCCAGTGCTAATGGAAATGTGTTTTTAAAAGTAATCAGTGACTGAATCATCAGCTTTGAGATAACCTACCTCTGCCTACCACTATTTTAAATGCCTTGTCAGTTACATCTGTGCTCGACAGTCGCTCCCTTTCCAAGCCTGGCACTTGGCACAGGCCTCCTTCTGCTGATAATGGCAGGCAGAAGTGTCACGTAAGCCAGTGTTCCAGAATAATTCGGGGGGGGGAGGAAAATGAGAAAAAAGGATGAAAGGTTTCCTTGCATGTTTCTGAGCTGCTTTGTTGCCAGGATCATTTGTTGGCCTCCAAAGCTTAGTCAGCTTTGCAGCGTTCCTTCCCAAGAGTGATCTGGCTAAGCAGTTGCACCTTTTCCGCTATTCATCTGCTGGGGCTTGTTTCCACTATCTGTGCCAGGTCACAGATTATGGAGAACTAGGTGCTCCCGAGCTGAGACACACATATACATGCATGCATGTCTAAAAATGCAGCTGTTTGGAGCAGCCTCAGGATCTCCAAGATGAACTAATGTATCAGCTTTTGTTGGATTTGGGAAGTGTTATGGAGCCTCTGGCTAGAGACTCGTGGCAATTGTTTGGAGGCTAGATGGGAAGGGAAGAAACGGTAGGGCTTTAGCAGAATTCAGAGTCGATATCCTGAGATACTTCGGTTTTATTTAATCTATCTGCACTGTGTTAAGTTTTGTTTGTTTATTTGTTTTATGTGTTTGGGTGTGGTCTAATCAAACAAAGTGATAAATTTGGGTAAGGGTGGAGGGGTTTTTGTGGTTGAACCTGAAATTTTTGCAAATTGTTTTTATTGTCAAGTGAAGAAATCACTGGCCAACAGCAAAAGACAATTTGCATATAATGCATGAGTGCAGTTGTTCTTCATCAATCCTTCTACCCCTTATATCAACTCTTTTTCCTGCCACTGACAGTTTTAGAGGGAGGGTGAACAAACTGGCAAAGGGTAATCTGATTTTATATTCTGTTACATTAAAAGGGGAATGCTCTCAGACAGCATTCGTGAACCTTGTACAGGGTTATTTATAGAAAATTCATCTGTTCCTCAGGGAAACAAAAAAACCTTTTCAACCCTGTCTAAAGTACAGGAATGATCTAAGTTAAAACCTGCCTGAGGGCAAACAGTGTGCAACAATTCAGAGTTTATCCTTGGACAGGGAGCATGTTGGGTCTCTGGTGCACTCTTTGCACCTTGTGCAATCATTTATACTTCTGTGAAATAACTGCAAAATACCACCTTTGGTCTGACTTAGGCTTTGATTGTATTTTATAGGGCTCCGTGGAGCTATAGATGATTGTGACTTCCAAAGAAGAGATTACATCTGAAATCCTCCTATAGATCGATCACAGACTGTTAAGTATGTCGGAAATGCTGCTGCAGAGTGCTCTGGCAAGCTTGGCAGGTTGTTGTACAGTGGTTTGAGGTTTTGCCTCAGTACCCAACCCCACTCTCTGCCGGAGATGGAGATGCCTTCTACATAGCAGAGCTGGTGGGGGCAATGTGGACTCCTGCCTTAGCAGTTCTGGTGCAAAGATTAGCATTTTAGCAACGGGGAAAACAGGTAGATTTGCTCCAAAATGGCCAACTGAGTAGAAGTATCTGAGGAAAAGCCTGTGATACACTGCAGGTTGCAGTCTGGTGCAACAGCTTCTTCTAGCTCCTCCAAAGCCAGAGGGGCTGTCAGTGAGTCAGTCAGTGTGCATCCTTTCTTTTGTCATTCCAGGCAGCCCCAGGCTGTCATTTTGAGCTTCAGATCCCTATCTCGACATGAGGGAAAGCAGTAAGCAAATGTAAAGAAAGGCCCTTTCCTCTCCCATTAGTACCAGGAGTTTTCAATGGTGCTCAGACAGGGCAGCAATGTTTTTTTCTATATCTCTGCAAGAAAATTCACCAAAGCTTATCCATCATATCTGACAAATTTGACAAAAGCTGACAAAAAGCTTTCAAAAGCAGCTGCAGTGACCACTAATTCAATCTGCTGTTATTCCTAAAACCAGAGAATTGGCTAAAATACTCCCAGAGGTAGGTATGCCTTTACCCAAGCCAGACCCCGAGATGGCTAAATCAAGGAACCACTTGCCCCACAACAGCCTAACACTTCCCCTGCAACTGCTGCCTAAAACCTCTGAGTGTAATTTTCCAGCTCCTGACTTCATCACCTGTTGGAGAAATTGCCTTGTCTCAGCAACCTGGATGGTTTATAGAATCATGGAATACCCTGAGTTGGAAGGGACCCACAAGGATCATGGAGTCCAGCTCCTGGCCCTGCACAGGACAACCCCCAAATGGTTGTCCCTTATAGGAGCAGAATGAAGTATTCTTCTGTTTCTGGGCTCAGGAAGACTTTCAGCAAGCTGTTCATGTGCATATTTGTGACATTGTCCAGCAGCAACACTACAAAAATGAAATAGTCTTTGCTGTGATGTCAGGTTTTGAAATAATTGACTGCAGGCTTTGCCTGGCCCATGGGGGATGAGTTCCTCACTTCTGCTCCCAGTGAATCCTCACACTCATGTGTGTTTTGGTGCTACCAGGACGCTCAGCTTGTCTGTTTTCAGTGCTCTGCTTGATGCAAGCAGGGCTGCAGGACCAATATACGCAATCTTAACAAAATATTCTAAGAACAAATATCCTGCATGTTACACCAGGGATGTCATGTGCTGCAAAATGTTCATTCTTTTTTATATACCCTGCCTTGTTGAAAGCCTATTTTGAAACATTTGGTTTTGTTTCTTTCTATGTATAGATTCTGTCATTTCTCTCTTTCTGCAGGTTTAAAGAACATGGCAGGGATATGTCCTTACTGCTGCACTTACCTTCCCTCTGAAGGAATTCCAGCCACTGATATTGCCAAGACAGAAAGTACATACCGAAACTGAACAGAATGCAAAACATGGGTTTGCAGCCTTGAACACTAACTGCTAAATAATTCCAGACATGTATCCGTGCATGAGAACTAACACAATTAAGATCCCTTTTTAATGACAGGTATAAACAGAAATTCCACCAGCATGATGATGGAAGAGTAACTTTTTGTAATTCATCAAGCCCATATCTAAAAGAGCTCTAAAACACTCTGTCAGTGTCATTGCAAATATTAAGCTCAGACCTAAACCAATGGGAGCTGAATCTTCTTGATCCCCTACATGGGCTTTGACTGGATAAAGGACACAGAAAATACCTCATGGCTGTGCTTCATCAGAAATATACTACTTCACTGTTATATGGAGTTTCTGAGTTCATGGAAATCAGACAGCCAGTAGCAGCAGAAATATCAACCCCAAATTTTTTCCTTAATGAATCTATAAGACAGTTTTGCTCAAGACTTCACTGAGGTCAGAATCAGGCCCTCACATTGGAATATTTTTTGGTTTTAGCACAGTTGGTCTAGATTTTCATCACGAAAAACAAGCCAGATGTGATCTGGGAGGGTCCCCCTCCCCAAACTCATTTTTTTTTCCCTTTTGCCTTCCAGATTTAATTCAAAAATATTAAGAGCTGATATAATGGACAAATAAATTCACCACAAAATAATAATTATTTCACCCAAATGGACTTTACTTGTATAAGATGAATGTTGTTATTATATGACGTATTAGTGCAGTACTGAACCAGTAATAAAATGCTTGAGGAACTGAGCCAGTGGTTGAAGGACTAGCTATATGTGGCTTCCCTAGATCCAGCCACAATGTTGTAACAAGGTTTGAACTAGAAAATATTGAGTGATGATTTAGCATGAATGAGTCATGGTATAGAACATAACAAGCTGCTGCTTCTCACTGCTTAAGTATGTCTGAGTAAAATGAGACCTCATTTAAGAACTTATGAAAAATACGTAGAAAAATATGGACCTATACGGAAGCTTGGAGATGCTGTAACAAAGTAGACCTCAGTGCTGAAGACATTGTAAAAGCACTTTTAAATTTGTTATCCCAACACAGTAAATTCAATTTGGTAGAAGAATTCCTTGTTAATTTTGTTCTGTTTTGTTTTAATTGGACTTGTTTCTGTTTCATGTAGTTCAACACGAATCCTTTACTAATATTTTTAAATTATAATACTCAAATAGTACTGAAGGTGGATGCTATTTTTTGTGTATGACTACAAAATAATACATTTTACCGGCATTTAGTATTTTGATAGAATTTAGCTCCACGTGATCTGTTTTCTACAAACAGCCATATTTTGAAAATTCAGTCGTTTTTGCTGTTTTTCTTGGGAGAGAATTATGTTTACTTTCAAATAAAACCCCTTGAAAATGTTGAATAAGACTGATCATAATCTAAATGTAATTGACCCTCTCCTAAGAATTTGTTCTTCAGAATATGTGCAATTTATGAAGATTGGCAGCTCTTCTTATTGATATATTTATAGTATACAGAAAGAATTTATATATTTAAAAAATATATGTGTGTTGTATGTCAAAAGTTCAAATTCTTTGTTTCTTTCATATTCTTTCAGAGCAGGACCTGTTAGAGAATTCAGTTAAGTGTGTAGCCATTCTAAAATGACTCAGATCTTGAAGTTCAATGGCCTTTAGTTTCGTCCATTAATGATAAGAAGCAATTTTAATATCATTATTGAAATGTTTTTATTTATGAATTTAAAGTCCCTATACTCTTTGCTGTGTAAATTCCTAAGTGACACATTATTCAAGTTGCTGAAGACAGACCTATCTCCTTATCAGTTACTGTTCTGATGCTCAGAAAAAGTTGAACATTTGTCCACACACATTTGAAAATTGCACTGACCCAAAAAATTATCTCCACCATGCAACAATACCATTTTTCTGCACTGAAAAATGAGTAGGAATCCTCAGCTAAGAGGTGTCGATATTCAGTGAGCACTCCCGAGAATTGGTAGTTTGGTCACGCCTGCTCCAAGAATATCACAGCAATTAAATGATGCTTTTGGAAAATGCCTGCAATGGTAGTGTTCAGTATTTTCATCTGTTCTTCTCTAAGGTCATGGATAACCATACCATAAGTTGAGTGCTTTTCTGGATCGATATCCTGACATGCTGGCACAGTTCTGTGCAGGATCCATTAGCAAGGCTGACCTCTTGCCAGAATAGCATATATCAAGTGCCTGTTACACACCCATGCTGCAGTCTGGCATGGCAAAAGAAGATCCTTATGATGTCTGGCCAAGGAAATCTCAATACATCTTTTATGGTTTGAGTACCAAAAATGTATCAGTTACTCAGCATCCACTAAAAACACACTACTTCTTATTCCCAGATCCTCTTTTCCTTATTGCCAGGGCAAAGTCAATGAGGGTGAGCTAACGGGCCATGTCTCATGCACCACGGATCAGAAGGGACAGCAGTAGTACTGTACATAAGCATATTATTTACTGAATTTGCACATTAAACTGATTTAATTCTAGCAATCATTGCTGATAGGAAATAATAGACAAAGAGAAAATATATTAATTGTTTAATTGTTTTTGACAGCAGAGGACAAATGTACCTGTATTTGTTCCCCCTACCCATCTCTCACAGACAAGCAGGTATGCACACAATATTTAAAATTTTGGCACTCCTATAATTGTGAGCGTTGGTTGGACCACTGAAAATGTGTAGTAAGTCTTAGGATGGATACAATAAACAGTTACTTACAGCCAAGTCAAAGAGCATCATTAGGTTCAGTGACTTGCCTTATTTTAAATCCAGCATGTGCTATTTCTATTGCCCTAACTCAGATTTGTGTAGCATTTCCTGTGTATTCTTGTCTGGGTTTTGAAGTTATAATTTGAAAACTGCTTATGTGGTCTTATATAGGGGTCTGTCATAGCAGGAGGGTTAATTTTTTTTTTCCTAAGTTCTAATAACTTCACATAAATGGCTTCATTGTGAAGGTCCATGGAGGCTGCAAGGTCTTACTGTGACTGTTTGTAGGTTTGAGGTCAACAGGGTGTAGACTGGGATCTCAACAAACATAATTTACTTCTCTGATCATTATTTGCCATGGCATTTTAGACTGACTCTCACGTCTCACAGAAGAGGTGTTTTAGAGAGGTTACAGACTCAAGGACCTGTAGACAAATCACCCAGCAGGCCCATTTCCCGCAGTGGGTGGGATGGGGGGAACACGCTCTGTTCCCTTTTACACCGCAGGTTAGTTTTCACCACTTTAACCATGATCGTGTAAGAGACAGAACCCCGAGTAAATGAAAGGAAACATTCACACAGAGCGTATACAGTTTGCACCTTTGCATGAGTTAACGCTTTAATGAATACAGTATACAGAAAAACTGGCTTTTACAGCAGCCTCTCCTGTTTGTTTGCAGCTCCATTCCAGGAGCAGGCCATTCTTGTGTATATTGATGATGACAATGCCATGCTGGAGGTGGATGATGAACAACAGCATTTCAGATGCAACGAGACCAAACAAATTGGAACAAATCCCCCCTCAAAACAGTCTTGGGTGTACTACCTACTGCCAAGGGCTGCACATAAGTTTCCATTAACAGTGCAAGATGAGACTTAAAATAAGCAAAGTTGGTTTAATGAAAGCTGTTTTGAAAGGACAGCAAGAAGTGAATATTCTTTTTATAACAAGAAAAAATTGAACCCTGTTCAAGAGAATGGAATCTTTTAACTAACCTCTGTTCTTACTGTGTAAGTTTAAAAAAGCATGGCCATTTTTTCACACGTACAGTATAACATACTGTCTTTCAAAGATGCACTTGATCTGTAAGAAATTAAAATTCATGTTCATGCATTGAAGAATATGAAGTGATTAAAGCGGCTGTACTCACATAGTAACATGTTAACAAGGAAACTGTCCTCTAGACTTAAGGTTTTGGAATTAGAAAGTGGCTCCTTTTTGGGAAGAGAAAGGTTCAATGTGTCATGTGCCTGGAGAGTTGCTTTCCTTTCTTTGAGAACTGCCCTAGGGAAAGAAAACTCCTCAGTCAGAAAGATGGACAGTGTTGCTCCAAAGGGCATGATATGGTGGGAACATTTGAGTAACTAAAAAAACATCTAGTCTGCCAGAGCAAAGTAGCCTAAAACATAGGGAAAAAAGTTATTCTATTTATGGCTTCCTGGACATCCAAAAAACTTCTTACATGTATGAAATAAGCTGTAGGACTGTTGTCCTTAATTTTGTCTGTGGCTGCCAGTGTTTGCAGAGATACACCTGGCAAGAACAAAAAAGATACCCTTCCCCTCACACATGGCACCTTCTGACCCCTCTGCAGTTACACAGCTTTGCCTCTTTCCCCTTCTGCTCACATTCATCTTTGACTGCTCCCACAGAACAAATCTCTGCATTTTTTCATATTGGCAAGTAGGTGTGCTGCTCTTGCACCAGCATTGTCAAGAAAGCAACCAGAATAATAGTCACACAAAAAGTATTTGTACAAAGTCATACAACAGTTGTGCGAAGTTGATCTCTAATGTGCCTTTTGAGTGGCAGTTTACCCCTGCAAACAGCAGAAGTTTACGAGCAGTTCTAAAAGTTTTCACTGTTGAGATTTCATTTCACAAACACATTTTATCACAAGGAATAAAAACCTGGAAGGGCCATTGGTTTCATTTCATCTAAAAAGTCTGATTTAAAATGCTCTCCTTCAAATAAATGTGTTTCATAAACTTCAGCTGCCTGATTTCTCTTTACATGTTGTTTATGTGAATGGCAAAAACTACGTAAGATTTACAAGGCTGGTGCCATGCTCTATATTGCTCCATGGTGCACCAGTTGTCAGCTCCAAGGTCACAGCTTTATTAAAGGATCAAGATTTACAACAACGTTAACAAGAGCATGAATGCCTTCACAGACACCTTCCTGTAGTTTACTTCCCTGAAGTCACCGGCACAATCTCTCCCCCTGCCAAAGCTACTGATCGATAAATACTGCGGTCTCCTGAACAAAGTTCAAATGGATCTATCATGTTGCTTTAGTAATAAATCTTTGCTTTTGTTTAACTCCTACGTTCAAAAGACATAACCTTCTTTACCTGCAGTAATTAAACTTCCTAACAGCCTTATTTGGCGATTAAAACCTGCTCCCTATTTAAAGCTTGAGAAACTGAGGCATAAGGCCATGCTTTGCTGAAGTCATACAAGAAAAGTAAAAAGACTTGGAAGCCCATCTCTGCCAGCTTCCCATATGCTGAGGCTGAAGGCCATGCTGCCTGTAACCCAATGGTCATTGTGAAGCATCTGAACTGAGGCTTGTGTAATTCTTCCTTTTCATGTACTGCCACGGCCTGGCTAGGGTGCACCTGAAGCTGATACACAGCTGTGGTGTCATCCTCACTGACACAAACACATACAAGAAGCCCTCTGCAGCTATTTACCACTTAACATGTAGTTCTGTGTCTTCTTCTGGCTGTCCCTGCAGTGCTGATGAGGTTACTGCCACCAGCTGCTGCTAATCACCCATCATATCTACTCAGATTGACTCGTCTGGCTTCCTGCTTCATTTCATGGAAGATAATCAATCACTTTAAATAGCTGGGGGTTTTGCCAGCCTATGAATAGCCCAGATAACCCTTAGCACCAGTGATGAGAGCAGGACAGCAGTAACTTCCTGAGATAGCACAGCCACATTTTACCAGGGGACATCTTACCTCAACACCTCAAATCCCAGGCCTATCTTCCCCTGGGAGATCCCAGCCCAGGGAGTCCTGCCTTTTCCATCAGATTTTCTCCCAGCCTGAAGCATGGGCAGCAAATATCCCAGCCCAGGCAACTTAATTCACTTCGGGCCCAAGGCTTTGGAAGTGCTTCTCTTTAGAGTTTCAGAAAGCTTGGTACTTAGGCATGCAAATTTTGTCTCCATGTGGTCTAGAAAGAAGGTATTTAGGGCAGTCATTGGCTTTTATTCTGCTATCTCTGCTTTTGCGTAGGAAGATACTAACATTAATAGGTATTAGGAATTGTGACAGATACTGAACAAGAACACATCCTTCACAGAATCACAGGATGGGTCATCTCTCATCTTCCCTAGAGACCTTAGCTTCAGCTTCACTCCCTGCAGTTCCCTCTCCCCTCCACACCATGAGCCCACATGGTGGTGTGGGCATTGCCTCTTGCTGCTGATTACTAGCAGCAACAAGAAGCAGCTCTGATGGATGTCTAAAGCATTTAAGCTTTCATTTGATTTAGAAATGCTGGACTCTGAAAGCATATGTGAACCACAACTCTTAATGTTTTGCACTCTCTCTTTCCTAAAAGTCTAACTCCAGGCTAGAGAGAGAGCGGGATCTCCCCACCTAGTGATCTCCTCTGAACATCTAGCTATGGTACAGACAGCTGCAGTCAAGGAGACAGGGGAAACCAAGATGAAGGATCCATTTTCTCTCAGCCCTGGCACTGGAACAGGTTGCCCAGAGAAGTTGCGGATGCTCCATTTCTGGAAGTGTTGAAGCCCAGTTTTGGATGGAGCTCTGAGCCACCTGGACTAGTGAAAGGTGTCCCTGCCCAGGGCAGGATGGATGGAAGTAGGTGATCTTTAAGGTCCCTTCCAACCCAAACTATTCTATAATCTCTGAGCAGAAAAGATCAGGCCTAGTCTGAATCTTAGATTTATTGTGATTACAACCTTCACAAATTAGTGTAATTGATAGACTCTCTACAAACCTGTTTCTTTTTAAAGCATTTTCAACATTTTGGTTTTTGTTTATATGCCAAGAGTCACATCCAAATGAGGTCAGTGCTAGATGTGCTTAACAAGTCCAAAGTCTTCTCTACCTGGAGAAATCTGTTGGCATCACTATACCACTAGATTGATATTCTTGAAAGTCCTTATTCTGGAAGAAAAGTGCACAGTCATGCCACTGAATTAAGATTTTTTTTTTGGTCAGAATTATTCAGGAGGCTGAAAACCTGCCTCAACTCTCAGTACTACCACTGCGACTACTCCATAAAATCATTGCTAGTGAACTCCAATCAGAATTCCAGCATCTGTTAGGTTGGAGAAGACCTCTGAAATCATCAAATCCAACCTATGACCAAACACCACCATGTCAGCTCGACTGTGGCACCAAGTGCCATCTCCCATCTTTCCTTAAATGCCCCCAGGAATGCTGATGCCACCACCTCCCTGGGAAGCCTAGTCCAATGTTTAATCACCCTGAAGAAATTCCTTCTGATGTCCAACCTAAACCTCCCCTGGCGCAGCTTGAGGCTAATTCCTCTTGTCCTGTCACTTGTTACCTGGGAGAAGAGGCCGATCCCCACCTGGCTACACCCTCCTTTCAGAGAAGGTCACCCCTGAGCCTCCTTTTCTCCAGGACAATCAACCCCAGCTCCCTCAGCCGCTCCTCACAGGACTTGTGCTCCAGACCCTTCCCCAGCTCTGCTGCCCTNGAGCGCGGGGCGGGGGCCGCCCCGGGCCGGGCGGGAGGAGCCGCGAGGGGCGGCTGGTGGAGCGCAGGCCGGGCGCGTTCCGCTGCCCCGCCGCAGCCCGCCCCGGGTCCCACCGGCGCCGGTGCCCCCAGCGATCCGTTCCCCGAGCCCCGGCGGCACCCCCCGGGAGCGGAGCGGGGCCGGGCTCTCCTCAGCCCGCCAGGGCGGGGC
>VWZW01002517.1:37833-176185 GCA_013397115.1 Edolisoma coerulescens | reverse complement strand
AGGGCGGGGCTTGTTCGTCGTCCCCGATCCTGACGGGAGAGGCCCTTACGTGTTGCCATGGCCGAGGGGGCCGCGGCGGCCCCGGCGTGCTTCAGCGAGGATGATTTTTACTGCCCGGTGTGCCAGGAGGTGTTCAAAACGCCCGTGAGGACCGCCAACTGCCAGCACGTGTGGGTATCCCGACCCCCCGCCCTTTCCCAAGCCTTTTCCTCGCCTCCTCCGGCTCTCCGCCTTGTGCTCCTCTGCTCCCCCTGCTCCTGCTGCACGGACCCTCGGCCTGGAGCCGCTGGCGATGGGGATGCGAGCCCAGTGCTGCCCCGGCCTCCCCTCGCCTCTTTCCTTTGTAGCCGACGAGGAGCGGTGATTTAGGAGGAGCCCCCCCTCCCCACCCCCGGGTGTCTGGGCGGCGGTGGGGGAGTTTTGCTGCGCTGTCTGACCTAACTCGCGGTTTTTAACTTCATGGTTTTCCCCCTTCCTTTTCGAACAAGGACGATAGTGTGAGTTGTTCTCTCTTTTCAGTTCATCTATTCAGCATTTTTTTTCCAGAGGGACGTTTGATTACAACGTGCTACTTTGTAGAAAAGCAAAATAGCTTTGGCAGCTGGTGCGTAAGGAAAGAGAGCTGCAAAAGCTGGTGAACTGAGGTCTCTGGAAACGCGTGCCGAATGAAGCTTTGCAGTGGTTTTGGCTCTGCTTGAGGACAATAAGGAGTTACTCTGATAAGATTGTCCAAAATCACGTGCTTGCTGCACCATTTAATATCTCATTAGTGATCAATCTGGTGTGCAGCTCGGTAATACTAGTCAATAAATAATAAGAATTTTACCTAGAGTGCATTGCCAAGCTCCCCTGATTTCCATATACTTCATCGTAAGCACCATTATTTCGTATTTCTTTTAAATATCAAACTTCGTATTCGGTAAACTGTTACTCTGATATCTCTCTTTTTTTTTGCCTAACAATCATCCAGCTCTCTTAAAGGACAAAGTATCTAACTCTGTATATTTTGCTAATCTGTGTTTGTGATAACTTTTCAATTTAGGTTTTGCAGGAAGTGCTTCTTGACAGCTATAAGAGAAAGTGGAACACATTGTCCTCTCTGCCGGGGGAGCGTGACTAAAAAAGAAAGAACGTATCCCAAAAGGGCTCTAGATGTTGAAAACAGTATGAAGAAAGCTTCTGGGGGCTGTAGATGCTGTGAGAAGCAGGTAGAGTAAAACTTTAAAAAAAAGTTGAATAAATTTCTCGTGTTTTTGTCCAGACATGCCTTTACTGTGTGTCAATCTTGTCTTGGAGCTGAAGAGCCTATAGGAGTTTGAACTTAGCTTTGTATGGCTTGTGCATATACTGGGCATGCAGTGCCTGCTAGCTGTACCCAACAGGTGTGAACTGAAAGAGCATCTTGAATTGTCAATAAAGGCATTTTAAGTGGAATGCTAGTTTTTCCCAAAAAAGATGGAAAAAAAGTGGATGTAGCTATAAAACTGGCAAAAGGAAAGTTAAGGAGCTGAACATGAAAATTGCAGATCTATGGAAAACCTCAGAAACTTTCAGTATGGAAATGAAACTGCTTTGAGCTGCCATAAAATTTAATTTAAAACCAAAAAAATGTTAGTTGATTACTTGCAGTGCCCGCATGATCAATCATATGTAATTTCCTCCTTGCCCATCAGTCTTTTTACATTCATTTCCTTTCTAAAGGGGTCATTATTTTTGGAACACTGGGTGAAATCTTGAGCCTCACTGAAACCAAGAGTAATGCCTCTTTTGATATAAACAGATGCAGGATTTCAACCACACTTTTTGTTTATAACAAAATGCATAAAATCCAGGTACTCTTTATGATGGTTTCATTTCACTTGGGACTTCTGCCAGTGTGAAGATCAGCACTAAAAGAATCCTCAGCTGCTTGCTTTGTTCCACATGATTCATTAGAATGAAAAGTGGGGAGAAAAGAAACTGATAGCAAGTTGGTAAACTGGAAGGAAGAACCAAACAGAATAACTTTAATGGAATTTGGGCACAGGCATGTGAGATATGATCTTGTTCAGCCTCTAGACCTGTGAACACCTTCTGACAGTGCTGTTGGACCTGGAATTCAGATTTAGGGCATGTCCAACATAGCTGTCTTCTGACAAATCTAAGCAACTTGTTCTCTTAATTTGAATTAAAGGTGAATAGGCAGCCTTAAGTTGGTGATCATTCACCTTTTTTTTTTTTCCTCCTCTCAATGAGAAAAGGAACCCACCTGATGCAAAAAGAAAATGTTTCTCTGCATGAGGCAACAGCAGGCCAGAGAAGACTGAAGGAGCAGTGGTGCTTATCCCATCCTCATGGCCACTCTCTGTTATAGCTCATCAGCTGTTGATCCTGGATCTAGGAGGTGTAGTTCCAGTGACTTTGTTTCAGTTAAACGGTGTTTACTTGCATCCTTCATCCCTGAGAGAGCTCTCAGATGTCCAGCAGTTTGAGTGGCAGTGTTCTCCAGTCTCACAGAGTGGCACTGGCTCTGAGGAGAGAGGAATCGGAGATATCCTGTTGGTGAACAAAGTGTTCATGCTCAGACGGGAGACACAAGCTCTGGTTTCTGCTGCATATGATGTCTGTGTAATTCCTGCATGCATTGCTTTCTGTTGGCAGAATTCTCTCTTCCTTCTATCACTGGATTGTTTAGTATGATTTCAGTAATTTGGCATTTTATTTTCAGGTTAGATTTTCATGGATGAGACAGCATTATAAAACGTGTAAGAAGTATCAGGATGAATATGGTGTTTCTTCAATTATTCCAAACTTACAGATTTCCCAAGATGCAACAGGGAACAGGTAATTAGGGTGTTCTGTGTGTAACAGTGCATCTTCTTTCCCCTGCCCCTCACCCTGTGGGAAGTATTTTTTTCCAGGGCATTCCTTCTTTGTGCAATAATTTTTGTCCATATTTTTGTGCTTCAAAATAAGAGTTTTTCCAGGTCTTTTTCTTTACTTTTAGCAGATAGAAGAAAACCTTTCTGCATCATGGCTTTGAAATGTCTTCTAAAGACTCTCCAAAAAAGTATTTAATGTTTGTAGCTTGCTTTCCTTGCCTTGACAGCATTTGAGCAGCTTTCTTTGTAACATATTTCATAATGTTTACCTCTGGAGAAGTTCCTGTGTATTTTTATTCCCCCTTCCCTTTCCTAAGTTTGTTTTAGTGGGTATCCTGTTTCAAAACATTACTGTGCAAGCTTTTGCTTTCTGATTGAATTTATTTTGAACAGCTCTCTTATGAAATATATAAGGAACTCTAGTATGTTACACACCGTAAAATCAAATGACACTTGCCATTTGTTTTCAGCTAGTAAAGTTAACCTTTTTTTTCATATATTCTCACTGATGGTAGGGGTTGGGGATTTTTGGTTATTTTTGAAAAGCTTTTTATGTGTTCATTTCACTGAGCTTTATTATATGTATCCTGTCTTTTATTTATTTTATTTTGCAATTGATTTTCTATTTTGAGAAGTCTGAACTACTCTTGTTTTCAACCCATCAGTCTATTGAAGTTGAAGTTGTTACTGGGATTAGCTGTAGCAATGTTTCTCCAAAGTGCCTGGATATTCTGATATCACTATTTATGCAGTATGCCACAGTAGAATACCTGTGATTATAATATCACTGAAGTATAAAAAAATTTACCTTTACCGTATTTGTGACTGTAAATATTCATGTTCTTAGCGTGTCTGTACAGTTTCTTCTGGCTTAGCTAGAGGTGCATATAGGGTCAAATTTACTTTCTAAAATGTTCTTCTCCTTTACTCTAGGGAAAAAGTTTATTTTGTGCTCAGCATAAGAAAACTTACCTTGCTGTAGTTGAAAGTTGCAAATTATTTGTGTGAATACATGGCAGTTAAAGGCCTATTTATGCCTTCCTAGTCAAAAAACTTAGAAAGTGCTACCTGTCTTACATTCATATGTCTCATAATGCTTTTTGAATTACTTGGCTGTCACCTGCATTTCCATTCTTGTTGACTAAATGTTGTATTATATGCCATTTTCCTGTGAAGTTGTGTAGTATGCCACCAAGCATCACCATGGTAATTAAATTATCCAGGGAGTTNCCTTTTTTTTTTTTTTTCCTCCTCTCAATGAGAAAAGGAACCCACCTGATGCAAAAAGAAAATGTTTCTCTGCATGAGGCAACAGCAGGCCAGAGAAGACTGAAGGAGCAGTGGTGCTTATCCCATCCTCATGGCCACTCTCTGTTATAGCTCATCAGCTGTTGATCCTGGATCTAGGAGGTGTAGTTCCAGTGACTTTGTTTCAGTTAAACGGTGTTTACTTGCATCCTTCATCCCTGAGAGAGCTCTCAGATGTCCAGCAGTTTGAGTGGCAGTGTTCTCCAGTCTCACAGAGTGGCACTGGCTCTGAGGAGAGAGGAATCGGAGATATCCTGTTGGTGAACAAAGTGTTCATGCTCAGACGGGAGACACAAGCTCTGGTTTCTGCTGCATATGATGTCTGTGTAATTCCTGCATGCATTGCTTTCTGTTGGCAGAATTCTCTCTTCCTTCTATCACTGGATTGTTTAGTATGATTTCAGTAATTTGGCATTTTATTTTCAGGTTAGATTTTCATGGATGAGACAGCATTATAAAACGTGTAAGAAGTATCAGGATGAATATGGTGTTTCTTCAATTATTCCAAACTTACAGATTTCCCAAGATGCAACAGGGAACAGGTAATTAGGGTGTTCTGTGTGTAACAGTGCATCTTCTTTCCCCTGCCCCTCACCCTGTGGGAAGTATTTTTTTCCAGGGCATTCCTTCTTTGTGCAATAATTTTTGTCCATATTTTTGTGCTTCAAAATAAGAGTTTTTCCAGGTCTTTTTCTTTACTTTTAGCAGATAGAAGAAAACCTTTCTGCATCATGGCTTTGAAATGTCTTCTAAAGACTCTCCAAAAAAGTATTTAATGTTTGTAGCTTGCTTTCCTTGCCTTGACAGCATTTGAGCAGCTTTCTTTGTAACATATTTCATAATGTTTACCTCTGGAGAAGTTCCTGTGTATTTTTATTCCCCCTTCCCTTTCCTAAGTTTGTTTTAGTGGGTATCCTGTTTCAAAACATTACTGTGCAAGCTTTTGCTTTCTGATTGAATTTATTTTGAACAGCTCTCTTATGAAATATATAAGGAACTCTAGTATGTTACACACCGTAAAATCAAATGACACTTGCCATTTGTTTTCAGCTAGTAAAGTTAACCTTTTTTTTCATATATTCTCACTGATGGTAGGGGTTGGGGATTTTTGGTTATTTTTGAAAAGCTTTTTATGTGTTCATTTCACTGAGCTTTATTATATGTATCCTGTCTTTTATTTATTTTATTTTGCAATTGATTTTCTATTTTGAGAAGTCTGAACTACTCTTGTTTTCAACCCATCAGTCTATTGAAAGTTGAAGTTGTTACTGGGATTAGCTGTAGCAATGTTTCTCCAAAGTGCCTGGATATTCTGATATCACTATTTATGCAGTATGCCACAGTAGAATACCTGTGATTATAATATCACTGAAGTATAAAAAAATTTACCTTTACCGTATTTGTGACTGTAAATATTCATGTTCTTAGCGTGTCTGTACAGTTTCTTCTGGCTTAGCTAGAGGTGCATATAGGGTCAAATTTACTTTCTAAAATGTTCTTCTCCTTTACTCTAGGGAAAAAGTTTATTTTGTGCTCAGCATAAGAAAACTTACCTTGCTGTAGTTGAAAGTTGCAAATTATTTGTGTGAATACATGGCAGTTAAAGGCCTATTTATGCCTTCCTAGTCAAAAAACTTAGAAAGTGCTACCTGTCTTACATTCATATGTCTCATAATGCTTTTTGAATTACTTGGCTGTCACCTGCATTTCCATTCTTGTTGACTAAATGTTGTATTATATGCCATTTTCCTGTGAAGTTGTGTAGTATGCCACCAAGCATCACCATGGTAATTAAATTATCCAGGGAGTTCCCGGCTGACTGGCAATTAGCAAATGTAATGCCCATCTACAAGAAGGATCAGAAGGATGATCCAGGGAACTACAGACCTGTCAGACTGACCTTAGTGTATGGGGAAGGTCATGGAGCAGATCATCCTGAGTACCGTCCCGTGGCACGTGCAGGACTGCCAGGGCATCAGGCCCAGCCAGCATGGGTTTACAAAAGTCAGATCCTGGTTGACCAAACTGATCTCCTTCTATGACAAAGTGACCCACTTAGTAGATGAGGGAGAGACTATGGATGTTGTCTATCTAGACTTCAGGAAAGCATTTGACACTGTCTCCCACTGTATTCTTCTGGAGAAGCTGGCCGCCTATGGCTTGGACAGGTGTGTTCTTCACTGGGTGAAAAAACTGTCTGGATGGCCAGGCCCAGAGAGAGGTGGTGAAGGGAATTACATCCAGTTAGCACCTGGTCACCAGTGGTATTCCTCAAGGTTTGGTTTGGGGCCTCTCCTGTTTAACACCTTTATTGATGATTTGGATGAGGGGGCCGAGTGCTCCCTCAGTGAGTTTGCAGATGACACCAAGTTGGGTGGGAGTGTTGATGTGCTGGAGGGCAGGAAGGCCCTGCAGAGGGATCTGGACAGGCTGCATCAATGGGCTGAGGGCAATGATAGGAGGTTCCACAAGGCCAAGTGCTGGGTCCTGCACCTGGGTCACAACAACCCCGGGCAGTGCCACAGGCTGGGGGAAGAGTGGCTGGAAAGCTGCATGATGCTAAAGGACCTGGGGTTATTGGTTGACAGTGGCTGAATGTGATCCCAGAGTGTGCCCAGGCGGCTGAGAAGGCCAATGGCATCCTGGCCTGCATTGGAAAGAGTGTGTCCAGCAGGACCAGGGCAGTGATGGTCCCCCTGTACTCAGCATTGGTGAGGCCGCACCTCCAATCCTGTGTTCAGTTCTGGGCCCCTCACTGCAAGAAGGACATTGAAGTGCTTGATTGAGTTCAGAGAAGAGAAGTGGAGCTGGTGAAGAGTCTGGAGCACAAGTCCTGTGAGGAGTGGCTGAGGGAGCTGGGGTTGTTTATCCTGGAGAAAAAGAGGCTCACAGAAGACCTCATTGCTACAGTTACCTGAGAGGAGGTTGTAGTGAGGTGAGGGTCAGTCTTTTCTGCCATGTCTTGAAGTGAAAGAACGAGGTGGAATGGCCTTAAGTTGCACCAGGGGAAGTTCAGATTAGATAGTAGAATTTTTTTTTTATTGAGAGAGTGGTTAGGCATTGGAATAAATTGCCCAGGGTGGTGGTGGAGTCACCGTTTCTGGAGGTGTTCGGGAGGTGTCTGGATGTGGCATTTGGGGATATGAATTAGGGGGTATTATGATGGTGCTGGGTTGACAGTTGGACAGATGATCTTGAAGGTTTCTTTCAAGCTTGGTGATTCTGTAAATACTGAGACATAACTTGATCCAAAGGAAAAGTTGTGAGGGTTAGGATATGTGCCAGTGTATGTTGCCTTGAAATTCATGGGACTTAATACATTTGCCCCCCATCTCTATCACTCTTAAACTTTTAAAAATGTTGATAGTGGAGTAAAATAGTCTCAATTTTTATTGTTTTTTTTTTCTTCATTTAAAGTAGCAGAAGTGATGCAATATCTGATACTGGCGAGATGGCTAATAATCAAATACTTCAAGGAGAAACAAGGTAGGTTGCTTACTTGTGTGTAGTTGTTAAAATAGATTCCGATAGTCACAGTGCAAACTTCTGCTGATGCAAAAGACAAAACACAAAAAACCCACACAAAACCACTAGGAGCTGTATTTATAGAATCCTGTAGTTTCTTGTACATGTATAACAGTATGTTAGAATTTGGGGTTTTTTGTACTTTCCTGAAGGATTTGCACTGAAAGGTGTTACAAGAAAGCAAAACCAGGGTGTAGCTGCAGTGGGAACAAAGGAAGCCCAAGTCTCATAAGAGTGCATTTAGGCATACCAATTGTAAATGTACTTCAAAATTGCAATTTGGCAGTAGCACTGGGGCTCCTTTAGATCTGCTAATATGTCAGTGGGGGTGGGGGTTTTTTGGGGGGGGTTTTTGTTGTTATCAAAGCAAGGGAAAACAATGATGAGATAGCTCAATTCATATGCTTTCTTAACACTACTTCTGAAACTCTCTTTTCTGTATAATACTGTTGTATTTCTATTTACAGTGGACACCCAACCTTCAAATGCCCCCTGTGTCAGGAAGCCAATTTTACCAGACAGCGCTTGCTGGATCACTGTAATAATAGACATCTTTATCAGATCGTTCCTGTGGTAAGTAGAGTTGCTTATGTATCTTTCTTAAGCTACTTTCACTGTAATTATGTGGACAATTTTAAATGTGCAGTTGCTACTCTATATCTGTAACAATCACTGCGGTTTGAGAAAGACAATATATTTCATGCAGTGCATTTAAATTGAGGAGTGACTTTGATGTGAAAACATTTCATGTCCAGCCTGCTGGTTCTAAGGCATTTCTGACTTAGCTGTCTAGTTTATCTTGATGTGAAACAGGCTCAGTTTTTGAGCCTGATGCGTAACTCTTCTTTATTTAGTAGTTCAGGTCTGTTTCTATAGAATCCCATTTGTAACGTAACTATTGTTTCATGTGAAACCTACAGTTACTTGAAAAGTAATCCAAGGTAACCAACGGGTCTGAAGGAGAAAAATCTGTTTGGTTTTCTGTATTTTCATCTGTATAGGGTGTGTTATTTTTTCTTTTGGCTTACTTGATCATCTCAATTGTATGAAGATTCTCCCAAACAATAAGTAGGATGAAATAATCACTTTCTTTTCTAAATTGACTCAGACAGATATGATTATCTTCTGCTCCTAAGAGAAACACTTTAGAAATCTACCAAGTTGAAATGTAGTTTTTGAATGTTACACAATTGAGGAAAAGCACGCTTAGAAGTATGATTTGATGTTAATGTCTTACTGTATTTTGGTAGTGGATGAGTAATAGACTAGTTATTCCTGTAGAACATGTCTTCAATGCATTCTCTATTGCCAATAATTTTTTTTTTCGTTCTGTCTCTTCCCTTCCCCCTCCAAATTCAGATCTGTCCTATTTGTGTATCTCTTCCTTGGGCAGATACTAACCAGGTTACTAGAAATCTTGTTAGCCATCTAAATCTAAGACACCGGTTTGACTACGGAGAATTTGTGGTAAGCTTTTTCTTCTTTGATGTGTGGAGGAATAAATGGTAACTTTTTTTTCTAAAAATCAGAATGCCAGATAAAAATTTTATCCCAAACTTGTGCTCTGGACATGCTGTGTTCCTGTTCTGTATGAAACTCAAAAGCAGATCTGACTGTTCTTAAACTTTGTTATCAACAGGGAGTGCTACTGGAAATAGGTGTTGTCAGTAGTTACACTGCTTCAAGCTGATGAGTTAAGTCTTTGACTTAGTGTTCTCAATCTGAACTATTTATTACTTTTTCTCTGTTTAATAGAACAGTTTATTACTGCTGTTTCAGGGGGAAATAAAAGAGATGCTACTCTGTTTTATTGACATTATTGACCTTTTAATGCAGAAATTGCTAAATTATATTCTTAGGACTCAAACTGCAGCTTGACTAGCTGGTATTGCTGTTACAGCCTCTCTTCCTGTTGTGAGAGACTGAAAAAGAGATGTCATTTAATCAATGTTCAGGTTACCTCTTTTCAGGCTGTCTTTGAGTAAATGAACTTGAAGTAGATTCAGAACTACATACACAGTTGTAGTCAGTGGCTGATTCATAAGTCAAGCCAACTGTTTGGGTTCTGCATGTGGGATCAGAGAGCTGGAGAGTTTGTGGTAGTTTCTACAGAGTTTGACAGGCTTTGGGCTGTGCTGCTTAAGCTTTGTGCGGGACAGGGATAGTATTTGAGTCACAGACAGCCTCACTGGGTCAGGATGGCAGAGGTGATGTATATTGTCCTTTGAGTTGAGTGAGCTGTGATAAGGGCCTGAAGAGCTAGGGTTTGATACAGGGGATTGGCCTCTTCACTGTGAGTGCATGTTTGATGACCTAAAACTGGTGACAGGAATTCTGATTTGGGGAAACTGCCAGAATGGTACTTAAAAGATGCATTACTCTGGCATGTTAAGAACCTGGAAGGTATTTCTGCAAAAGTAGCAGATTTTTGTGTTCTGTGTTTGCTTTCTCATTTTAAGCAGTGTATTCTCAACAATCTGTGATTACTGTTGTCTGGGGATCCCATTTTGGTTTTATTAATGGCGGATGTTATGGCTGGTTAGGAGCCCTGTTAAAAGAATTGCGTGGCAGAGTCAGCTTTCCTGAGCTGGCTGTTCCGTGATGTAATTGAGCCAGGGAGAGAAGATGGACCCTTCTGCTTAATGAGCCTTGTCCCACTCAACTGATTCTTCTCCTGTCTCATGTGTCTCTTGGTACTTGGTTCAGTAAAAGATTCTGTGCAATATGAACAGTCATCTAGTAGCATAAAAGTCTTTGTTTAGGTGCCATTTCCCGTGTAAAAACGTAACAGATGAATGATTAAACTAATGACTATGCTATATCTTGAGTGTTTGTCCATTTTGATGATGTTTTCATTTTGTTTAGAATCTTCAGCTTGATGAAGAAGCCCAATACCAAAATGCAGTTCAAGAATCCTGTCATGTGAACTTTTAAAGTAGAGCCCCCTTCATCTTCATACTGATTATCTGAGAGAAAAATTACTTTATTCTGTTGGCAATCTGAAGGGTATATTAATAAAATTGTTGTTCAGTAACCACTTTTCAGGCTAAGCTTCTTTTCACACTCATAAGGACTTCTGATAAATGATTTTGCTGAAACTCAAGTTTGACATCTTTACTGAGATCTGCCCCTGTGGAATTAGGGATGTTTTTGGAACTTCTCATTCTTGTCTTGATTTTCTCTAACTTTTACTACTCTGTTAATTACATGTTCATGTGATTAATGTAGGATGTTCTAATTCACCAAAACCAACTTTGAAAGTATCTTTAGAAAGACATGCAATGATGTTCTGTTGCACTGTTGGGTTTCTTCAAGTTCAGCTGTCTTCTAAGGTATTTTATGAGATGATAATTTATTTTTTTTTCTCTTCCTGCCAAGAACTAATTTTATTTTGATGTTGTGATTCATTTTTTTACCATTGCTATGTGGCTGAAAATAACAGCTTAAAATATTAAAATATTTCTTTTCTATAGCTCAGCAATGCAGAGCAGGGCTTTTTTTCACCTTTCATTGAGAAAGAATGATGCCATTGCCTAGGAATAATTACATCTATTTTTTCCTCTTTGGGAACATAACTAAAATAGGATGCTTGCTTACTAATGTGATGAGTGAGGAGTATTCTCTGTATTCCCAACTCCTAAGGAAGATTACATATTTTCTGAGCAATTCAAGATGACATGCAAAAGGTGTACTTTTTTGGCCTATGACTGTGACCTGATTTTGTTGAAGCTTTTTAAGAACTTCAGGTTTTGCATTTGGAATTGAAGTTTTGGTCTGTCCTGTGTTTCATGGAAGGCTGTGTAGCTAAATAACTAAACTGGCTTCACACCTACCAAAACACTTTTCTTTTGGTAAAGCTTTTTAAAACTTGTACATCTCCTGCATCCAAAGGCTTCAAAAAAGAGTTGAGAAGAAAAAAACTTACTCTACAATAGTTACCAACATATTTTAAGAGTTCCTGTTCTTGATTTCCACCTTCCCAGCAAGAACATTATTGAAATTGGAGAAAATAGTAATAATGCAATTTTGAATTTAAATGGAAAATCCATTTGTAAAAACTTTACGATCTTTTATATAATACTAAAAGGGAGAAGGGGAAAGATGGCTGCACAGCATTACGTTTTTGAGTTTTAAATAAGAGAGTGTTCTGAACATACACCTGTTAGGACTGACTCTACATCCTGTGTTTCCATCGCCCATTGTTAAGCTATTGTTATTAATGAGCATTGCATATGTGGTGGAAAACATCCCCAATAGTTTTCTTAGTCTAGATGGTGATTTATGTGTAGTCATATCAGTTGTGCAGCCAAAGTACAATATGCTTCTTGTGCCCTGCCTCCCTCTCCAAACAGAGGTTTTGATTATTCTTTAAATGCTGGGATATTTCATGTTCCAAAACCGGTAAGGTTGAAATGCCTCATTTTACAATGTAATATGTTTCAGAACTGAAAGTTCTAATTTATTGAGTGTTGGAACTTAACCACTATACATTGTAACTTGACTTTTCTATCTTGATTTTTTTATGAGTGTAAAACATTACTGAAGGCATTGCTGGCTAAAATACAGAAAGTTGTCTATTTCAGAAATAGTTGTCTATTTCAAAAACCTTGTCTGAAGGTTATATCCTTTTTATAACAACATTTCTTGAATTTTGTTACCGTCTCACTACAGTATTTTGACAGCAGACCTCACCTGGAACTTGTATTCCAACTTCCCTGTTTGCCCCCATACTCTTGTCTGTGTATTCTCCCTTGTCTGTCAGCTCTAGTGCTTGTGTGACCACATACTGATTTGGCGTGGTTCACTGAGCCAACAGAAAAAACATTAGATTCCTAATTTTGCTCTGTAAAACCAACTATGAAACTGCCCTTGTACAGAAAGGAACTTCAAGGTACCCGATGCAGAAGTTTTACCTTTTTAAAATAAAACCACATACTATGGTGATTTATTACTGCATACATTTCCTAAGGAGTTTAACAGTTACATATAAGTTTAGTTAACTTTTTTAGATTCAATAAAATGTTTATATGATCTGGCAATAAATGCCTACAGCCAATACAGATTCTGAATGCCTCATGGACACTGGAACTAGTTATTTCTATTACTTGAATATATCTTGGAAATTGCGAGTGAAATGACATCTGTTTTAAAACTCTGGGAAACAATTTTTTCTATAGCAATAATTAGTTGTCACTCGATGCATAGTTGCTGATCATTTTAGTCATGTTTAAATGTTGAGAGACTTGAATACACATTTTAAAGCAACAAATGTGTATTAATGCAATACAAAAAAAACTTTCAAAATGTTTATCCTCTTTATTTAAAATCTGTATTGGCAGGTGCTGCCTTGCTTAAGATTTTGTACTTTTATTATGAAGAGACTGCATCCAATACATTCACTTGGTAAGCGTTTAATGAAAATTAAACTATTTCGATATGTTGCTGCTGGTCATGATCTTTCTCACTGAAACTCAGACATGCACAAAAAGCTGTGTATTTGTGATAGGTGATGCTCAAAACATGAAATCTTGACTAGAAGATTGCTTCTTAATGTTTTCATGTTCATGTTGCATTATGTACGGTTTCAACATGTTATGTTTGAATTGTACCTTCTGGTTTTTTTCCTATTAAAGTACTTTATTTTCTATTTGTCTTTTTTGTTGCATAATAAAGATGATCAATTCCCTTGGTGCTACTTCTTCCTTTTCAGATCATTTCTAAAACTTAACTACGTGATCAGTTGTATGTCTACGCACTTGAAGTTATTGGAATGGTGTGTATGCTGCTGGAATGATGAGATGTGACTGATGATGCATCTGTGAGCTGACAAGTTACTTTATATCATACCCTGGGTATTTCCAGCAAGCAGAAAAGATGATAAGTTGGCCAAAATCTTTGTGCATCTTTTCTCGCTTCTATGTTTGTATGTTGCTGTCCCATGTAGCGTTAATAGAGAAATAACATCCTAAAAGGAGAGGGAAAGAGGTGTGTTACACTTGGGGTCATTAGCAAACCTTGTTATTTAAAGGTAGGTTTTCTGAGAGGATTTAATGCTTTTCTGAGGAAAGAATTGCCAGTAAGTTTGGGCTGGTTGCAAGTTTTAACCAGCAAGGTGGCAGCTAGATGGCTTATCCTTCTGCCCTTTGTTCTTGCGCTGAAAATACCTTTGGTTTTTTCTTGTGCTTTTGCATTCTAAGGACACACAGATGATAATACAGTAATAAAATTGATTTAATGTGTTATTTTGAATGACAGAAATGTAACAAAACTATGTAAATTTCCTTTTTGTTAATTTATTCTTTCCCCATAGAATCTAATTTTCTGATCTCTAAGTAAACCACTGTATGTTCTGAATCTGTTTATAAGCCCTTTGTTAGAGATTTCATTTGATTTGATTTTATTACAGCAATTTATATTTCACTACTTAGAATGCATGTGATGTGTTTAATTCTCATTGGCAGTGTCTTGGTTATAGGATACCTGAGCTCTGTAAAACTGCCCTTTGTTCTCTTGTCTTAAGCCAGGGCCTCATTCCTAGGTAGAGAGAGGGATTTTTGTGCACCCAGCTCATCTTCTGACAGGTAGTTGGGGCTAGAAGGCTTTCTGTGTTTGGGAAGCATTCCTGGGTCCCTCTTTTTTAGATTTGACTTTTGAGTCCAGTGAGATTTGAATGAGTGTCTGTGAGGACTCTGCTATAAAAGAGTGGATAGTGTATTTTTATGCAGAAACAGACACACTAATTGATGAACACTGTTAGGGGATGGGACAGTGTTTACCAGACATGGGAAAATGCACATTTGTGAAATGACTGCAGAACCTGGCATCCAAGGCTGCCTTACTGCCAGACAGAAGAGCTACAAGAATATCTGACAAAGGCATCTTCAGGTTTCTTTTATAAATGGAGAAACAAGCAATGACAGGGCACAAAAAGTACATCGTCTGTTCTCCGTACAGTGTACATTTGCTCCAGAAATCAGGTTTCTTTTGTTTCCTGTTGTGGCTGTATTTGAAAACATGTAGGAGACAAAATTCAGGGTGTCTGCAACAAGAAGGCATTTCAATACTGTTAAAACTTCCCAGTGAATTGCCAGGCTCTTACTAGGGTCAAAGCATGGGGATTTTTTGTCTCAGGAGTAGAGTAGGTCTGCACTGTTTCTTACCTTTCTCGAACTCTAGGTCTGCTTTGGGAAGGACCAGTTTTCACCTCTTCATTTTCCAGCTCTAACCAGCCTGTAATATTTTTGTGGACATGATCAGGAAAGAGCTAAGAAAGTGAATTTTACGTTTATTCCCTCACCATGCCTCACACTGTGAGGAAATTGAGAGTAAGGAGGGAGGGAGGAGTCATCACTGCTGAATGCCTTCTGTGCAATAGCATTTAATTCTATTTCAAATCTGTGCCGTAAGTACTTTGTATACATTTAGAGGCATTCCTCAGCTCTGTGAAGCTGTAGGTTATTTCCCAGGGCTTAGAGAGAGAATACTGTTTTTATGAACTTGCTTAATCTTACGAGGATGCGTAGTCACTGAGAAAAGTGCTTCTCACTATTACTTTACATTCTTTCTCTACTGTTGTGTTTCTGTCTCTCGTTTTTTCATAAAATGGCTTGAGTTGGAATGAACCTTAAAGATAATCTCACTCCAACCCCCTGTGGGTAGGGACATCTTCCACTGGAACAGGTTGCTCCGAGCCCCATCCAGCCTGGCCTTGAACACTTCCAGGGATGGGGCATCCACAGCTTTTTTGGGTAACCTATTCCAGTGTCTCACTACCTGTTTTCCTCTATGTGCATTTCCCTACAGCAGTTCTCATAAATTTACACTGTGTGTTTCCCTCCCACTCCCTTTTCTGTCTTTTAAAGTAGTCAGCAATTAAATTGCTACAATTATATTACTTGGCTAGTAATTATTGTTTCATATTCTGTGTGTTTTATAAGCTCCTCTGGCTGTGCCCTTAATATGGGCTGGTATGGGCTGCAGGGGTAAATACTGTAACCAAGAAGCTTAGCACCAGTAATTTCCAGAGTTCTCCAGACATGTTTACTTCTATGGCTGGTGGGGTTTATGTTTCTCAGAATGTGTTTACGCTTGGAAAGAATCTGAAAGTCTCACCAGATAGATTTTATTGCTTTTGAACACATTTTAACAATTTACTTTGTTGTTTTCTGTAGGGGGAGGATCTGGTTTTGGATTGGAGAGATTAGGATGAAGTTGAAAATTAAAAACTTTTCTCAGAGACCAGTTCTTTGATGGTAATAGCATCCTTTCCACCCCCCTGAAAACCTTGTGTTAGGTTCTCTGGTTTTGCAGGTATGGACAGAAGAGTGTGGGATGCTTTTTTTCCAGGGTAACTGCTGTGGCCCTAGTGCCACAGAAGGTGAGATTCATGTGCCACCTTAGTTGTGAGACT
This sequence comes from Edolisoma coerulescens, assembly GCA_013397115.1. NCBI lineage: Eukaryota > Metazoa > Chordata > Aves > Passeriformes > Campephagidae > Edolisoma > Edolisoma coerulescens. The sequence continues at coordinate 160,081 of VWZW01002517.1, read as the reverse complement.
GATCAAACTTGAGTAGTTTCTTTTATGAATTTTTCTTCTTTCATAATTCAAACCACCAGAGGGCACTGAATATTTTTGGATACTCTCTAAATAGTATTTAAGGGTGATAATTCAATAAGCAGTTGTACTCCAAAACACTGTTAGATACAGAACTTCTCTCCAAATGTTTCATAAAATGTAATAAATCTTCTATGGATTTTTTGGGGATTAAGAGACTGGCTGGGGTCATTCCATTCTACAGAAAGAATATTTGCAACTTACTTTAAAATCTTAAAATTACAGATTTACTTACGTTGCTTTATCATCTGTGGCAAGTGAGCAGTCTTCGCCCCTGGACTCCACTCCGGGAAGGATGGAGTGCTCCCACTTTGAGGAGCGAGCATAAAAGGTGACACGTTCTTGCAAACGCCGTTTACTTGCGAGACCTTTCCTTGCCCGAGGGCGTTCTCCGAAAGCCTCCCTTGCTCGGGCGCTGTAGTGCGGGCGGGAGGCACACGGGGGCGGCTGAGGACTGGTGCATTCTGTGGCAGTGACAGTGACAGTGGCAGTGCCAAGGGGTGGGCGCTCCTTCCCGGCTCCTTGCTCTGTGGGACTGCCCGCGTGTCGCCGCCTTCGCCCTTCCGTCTGCCGCGGTGCCGCCGGGCGCCCGTCCAGGCGGGCTGCGTTATCCCTTCCTAGCATTCCCAGTAGCGTGGGGCTGGGACAGCCGGATTCTACCTGCTGAGGCTTGTGTTGCCTCGTCTGAGGACGAGCTAAGTCTCCCTGGCGTGTGCTTCTGCAGTGACGTGATAGCGGCCGGCCACAGACACTTCAGTGGCTGCTAATCAGTGAGAGTTCGTTTCACGCCGAAATCTGATTCGTATTTAGTGTGAAATGTGTTTGTGTAAAAACATGTCAGACATGATTCAGCTCCCTGGGAGAGGGAAGGAGGTGTAATCCTGTACGAGTAGTAATTTAATTTACAAAATACTGTTTTCTTACACATACAAAAAATAATGGTTGAAGTATGTCTGAAGGGCAAGAAGGTGCGCAAGTTGTACCCAAGCTTCTGCCATTTGCTTTTTAACCTTGCTTGTTAATTTACCTGCAGCTAAGCAGTGTGAGGAAGCTGAGGGTCTGCTTCATTTTCTTGGTAAACTCTTAATGAAAGCAAACAGGTCTTGTTTACTCCTCTGCAAGCAGTTGGAACACTTATATTTGATACTGGTGTAATTTTCACCTTTTTACATTACATACCACATAACACTTGCTAAGTTTGTAAACACTGGATCTTCCTAACTTTAAATATTTAGGTGTTCAACTTGTAACATTCTGGCTTTGATGGAGGGTTTGTTATCTTTATCTGACAATGCTTATCTTCAGTGCTGCGTTTGCCTCATCAGCCAAGGAGATAACACTGCTGTAGTGTCTCCATTTGGGAGATTAACTGAAAAAGTGAACCTAATTTGTGCAAGATAACACAGGAAGCTTGAGACAGGGCAAGGAACAATCCACTATCTGAGAGTAATAGACCCTCTGAGTGTCCTCCTGCTCTTTCACATTTGAACTATGAGCACTGCTGTGAGTGGGATACATAATGTTCTGCAAACCAGCACTTTAATGTTATGTAATGAATTCATATCACTTGAAGCTGACACTGAAACTTGCCATCAGACAGGTTCCACCCAAATGTCAACGAGCAATCATGAATCACCATGTTTGCTGAGCAGTACACAGGTGGCAAAATTACCAAAGCATTTCTGCTGCCTTACGGAACATTAACAAAACTATTAAAATATGAAACTACCTACCAAAAATTCTAGAAAATCACTATCTGTATGGAGCTAATTTTACTTGGGTTTATGGTTCTCAGAAGTTAGCAGATATTGCATTTTGAAATTAAGTTCTTTTGGCTTTTAAAAGAGCTTTCTTGCCCTCCTCCACTTCGCTCATTTTTCCCAATCTCTCTGCCCCCACTACTGTCTCTTCCCAAATTATTACCCACAGATGTAGCTTTACAAAGAAGAGTAAAACAGGTGATGCTTCCCATCTGCATTGGACGATGCCTGATGAATGTTCCTTCTTCTGCAGCAAGGCAGGGGAAAAGCACTGCCGTATCTTTATTCCTGTGCTGTTGTAGTGCCCACAGGCAACAGTACCACTAGGAAGGCGTGATGACATGGTGCCTGTCCCGAGGAACATGCAGTCTGCTCTGGGATGCTCTCCATCTCTCTAGTGCTCTCAAAGTGAGCTCAGCAGGAGATCGAGGCAGTCACTTGCAATAGATCTGCTGCAAGCTCCACAACAAGTTCTGATGTCTTTCATTTTCCTTGTTTCTACTAGCAGCATGAGAATCTGTGAGGAAAGAAATGTAATTGACTGGCAAAAGCTCAGATTTTGCAGGTGTCTCCTATAGTTACTCAGGGCTCATTAGATATCGTAGCACTCATAAATGTTGTGAAACATGTTCAAGGCAAAGAATTGCAAGAAAGGAAAAAGCAATCAACCGGTTAAAGACCTGCGCCTTCTCCTCTGTATTTAATGTTTTTATTTTTCTTCAAACTCAGAGCTTGCAATCAGGATACGGGTGGAGTCTACCTGCAGGTCAAAATGTTAATGGAAATAACATCCTTGAATTCCACAGGTCCTTGACTGCGTCAAGAAAGGACATGCATTATTTTGGCTGTCATATGTTAAGGAAACTTCTCAGCCTGACCATTCACAAGACTCTCAGGCATCTCAATCTGCAGCTTGCAAGCTGAGCTACCTTGACCAGGTGCATTCATCAACATATATGCTCTGGTAGCTGTGGAATAAAGACATAATCTAAGACTGCCATTCTTTTTGTTGGTCTGAAAATGCGTTCTGTCTATTCAAGTAAGTTGCACTACTCTTTATTAATTCATCTCCAGTAATACTCAGTTATTTCTTACTGTGGGCCTCAGTCTTGGAAGTAGGATAAGGCTATATTCATTAAAAAAATTCAAGGAGTTCTGTAGAAAACCCTTAAGAAAAATAAGTGCTCGGTATATTTCCTGAACACAGATAGTAAGTCAGTGATAAAGTAAGATGGTTGTCATTGTAGAGAACATGGTCACAAAAGTAGATAAGGCCTGTTGAAAAGATATTCCATGGTTAGACAGAAAAAAAACTTCTTGAAGACTGTCCCTATATGACTTACTTTCTTCTCCAGATGTGTTAAAAACCCCTTTTTAGCTACTTACTGGGTGACACTGAATTTTCTGCCAGCAGCTTCTATCTTAAAAGTCCTACCTTAAAAGTCCTAATATGTTCTGTTATTAACATATTATTTATTTTTCCGCATCATTTTGCTTTATTTTATCAAATGACCATTTGAGGTGTCAAAACTCTGAGTTAATTTAATGAAAATGCAGTGTGAATTAGCATATAACTTTTGTGCCTTCTCTGGTGCCACTACATGCCAATTCCCACACCTTCTAATGTTTTCTTTGGGTAACTCACTCATTAGCCAGTCCTGAAACAGCAGTGGTCATGACACAGATGTTCATGCCCTTCATCTCTCTATCTGCTGTTGACAAGAATTTCGTGTGAGCTCCCAGTAGTGGTTGATACATCTTAGAAGTGGGGATGGGGAACAGAGAACAATTGTAGTGATTATTTCCATCTAAAGGGGAGCAGAAAAGTAGAGTTTTAGGCTTTCTTCCAACATCAAGTAGTAAGACCAAAATTGTGCTATTTTTGTTGAGTTCACCATCTATGGAATGCCCTTGTAAAGTACTATAATCAAGAAATAATGGATAAAATCTTTTAGTTTTGATCAGGAGTGTATTTTTTAAGCAAGTGTTATCATCATCACCATTCCTATTTACCATGCCTTCACTCACATCACAGAGCAGTTTTGGTGCATCCAAATTGAATTCCTTTGTTTTGAAACTAAGCCAGAATATGTTTTGCAGATCCCTGCCTAATGCAGTCCAGTTGTCATCACTGATGTCCAGTCCTTGGGATCAAATCAGAGCCAGGCTAAAGCAGAGTTCTTTGAGATTTGTACAGCATAGATGCCAGGTTCTTGCCACCAGATGTTTCAATGTATGGATCTGTTCCAGTTGGTTTGAAGTAATGGTTGCTGTGGACACGGCCAGTCTAACTCAGGGATCCTTCTAAAGCACTACCATAACTGTGTCATGGACCAAAGTCGTGTCTAAGGCCCTGCCATATTTGGTCCACTGTTTGGCACGTCAACAAGATAATGAAGAAAAGACAATGAAGAAAACCTTGTTGTTTAACTGGTGGGAACTTGATGCTTAAGAGAAATAATGTATTGGCCACTCGATGGGAACTTGACCTGTGAAAGAAGAACAATATACAATGGAGCTGTTGTTAACATGGAGGTGGTATCATGAGCTGTTATGGCCTCATCTCACGCTCTGGCCAAGTGTGAGATGGTGTCATAACTGGAAAAATTCCACTGCAAGAGGAGGAGATGTGAGGTGTGGTTCTGGGGTGGAGGGGCTGAAAAGGACAAGATGCACGCCATTTGATCCAGGGGATGCCCTGAAGGTGCAGTGCCTGCCTGCCTCTCCCACCTGAGCACCATGCTCCATCTCCTTCTCCTGCTTAGCGGCTTTTCCAAAAATCCAGAGGCTGGTATGTATTATTTGCTCCTGCATCTAATAAAAATAAATCTGCTTTGCAATCACAGTTGCGTTTCAGGGTTTTTTGTGCATGGGCATCCTCCAGAACCCGTAACGGCAGTGGGTGGGGTAATTAATGGCAATGAGGATGGGATGCCCAGAGCACAAAAAAGGACACAAAAACGTGACATGGCTTGGGCAGTGCAGTGTGTGGTTGCACCAAGAGTGAAACATGTAATTGTACTGAGAGATGCTGTTCCATGTGTGTGTGTGGCATAGGGGAGGTCAAGATTTAGTCCGGGTACCCAGTTGTGTGCAGGAACTTGGTGATGTTTTTCTGTGTCCGAAGTGTAATCAGTTTCATACACTTGTCATTGCATAGTGTGGCTATTGTAAACATAGCTCAAGTACATTTCAGATTCTGTTAGGAAGAACTCTTAGTCCTTTGTGTTTGTGGTTTTGCTGGACGATACCACTAGAACAGAGTTATCGCCCTCACTATTTTTGTTGTCATTATCACATCCTTATTTGAGTGCTTTGGTAAAGATGTTTCATAAAAAGGAGCCTCAAGCCATGGCTCTGCCAGTGGAGCAACCAGGGTAGACACAGGAACCGTGGAGCACATTGTGGGACAAGCTAAAAACCCGTATGAGTATTGGGCCCGAACCATGGGAGGCTAAAGATCCCATGGAAGCGTTGAAATATTGGGGAGAGTTTGTGCAAACTCCTCAAAAACGCTCTAAAGAGCAGTTTATTCATGCTGGAAGCATGGCTGAATGTCTGTTGTTTGCATACAAAGTTGCAGTTGAAAAGAATACAGAGCTTGAAAAACAGTGGAGCAAGACAAGGACGTAGAACAGCTGAGTGCTAATATAATGTTGCAAAGGCAAGCGTTTGTAGCTGCTGCTGCCGCACCGCAATCTGAGATCTCAGGTGTGTAAGTAAGGTTAAGCTGTAAATTATAAGTTAGGTTAAATGCTGTTAAGTGTTATTCCTCTTTTAAATGATTACAGTTAATGTATAACTTAAGCTTAAGTTATAAGTTATATTAGGCGTAAGTTGTGTTGTTGCTTTGTTAAATTTTTAAGTATAAGTTAAGTTAAAGTATTGTTGAGTGCTGTTAAGCTTTTAAGCCATATTCCTTTTTATCCTTACCTCACTGTTCTTTTGCCACACAGACACAGAGATCCTGGTTCATTTCTGGTTTGATTGCCTGGATTTTATTTGGCTTTGTTGTTACTTGTTTTTCCTTGGTGTGCCTCAACTGTTCTGTAAGTAGTAGAGTGAAACAAACTTTGTTGTGCTGTCACTTACTATTAAATCTAGTTTTTGCTGATACCCTTACGGACAATTTTTTAAGCAATCTCAAACTCTCGTTCGTAACCTTGGATGCAGGAGATTCCAAGAAATTCTTGATGCTCAGCCCAAATTCTTTTAAGGTGAATGCACTTAAAATTAATGCACAGGACACTAATTTGTTAGCCATGGCTACTGAGGGATGTAGTATTACATACCCCAGAGAAAATACCTAACCAGGGTCTGAGTGTCCGTGGTATACCTTGTGAGATTGTATACAGTGAATAAAGGAGGAAGGGATGAAAGCAGAGATTTTTACTGGGGATGCTGATGCTCTGATGCGAAATCCCCATTTGTTACCATGAGGAATAGATGGATTAAGACTGCTCCCCCTGCATATAAAAATGTGATAATGACCCTTTTGGTTAATGAAACAGGAAATCCTCTGGATGAGGTAATTGAAGAAATACGGCAGCTAGGTAACCTTGGGGAGTAGAAGCCCCAGAGAAGTGCTGGGAATAAAAAAATCAACCTATTGGGCTTTTGACACCACGCAGTGGCTACCTGCCAGAATTAAGATTCCAGGAAGAGATGCAGAAATCCAAGCAACTATTAATGGTTTGTTACAAACAAGAGGTTTTTATGTTTTGCTTTCACCCCTGCGTTAGTTGCAAGTGGATTTGTAGTGTTAAATTCTGTATAAACACAGCACAAGAGCAGCCTTACAAGTTGCTGTTTTTTATGTGTTTTTCCAATCAAAATGTAACATGTAACTTGTGTTTCAGTCTTCTGGAGTGGAGATTTCTTTCTATAAATCTTAAATTATGTTCCTCAAGTTCTGAAGCAAGACAGAAAAGAAGGTGAGTTTATTTGCATTAGTGTTGGGGAACTACACTAAGCAGAACCTACAGAGTGCAGGCTGGTCCGTGCTGTCTTTTGGGAAGAGTTGCTAGTGAGCTATCCACAGATCTGCCCTTGTGCTTTGATGTGAACAGAGCTAGCTAATTTCCTTCAAAGGAAAACTGGAGAGGAAGGCAGCCAGGTAACCTCTACCTGGGAGATTGCCAAGGAGCTAAGCATGATGTGAACCTGTCCACTGAGGTCCTGGTGTGAGGTGGTTCATCAGCTGAAAGATGTGATGTCATACTGGGTATTGCGGGATACAGGGCAGAACACCCAGCTCCTACAGCAGTTTTCTGGAGTTGTTAGTGCTTCTAATGTAAATCACCAAGTTTCATCAGGTCTGAAAATGATGACCTTTGCTGTTTTCATAGCCTTGATCATAAGCCTAGCCACAAGGAAAATAAGGCTTAGAGCAGCACGAGAAACTTAGAAAACATTTTCCATTGCTTGAGCTAACATTTTAATAATATTACTTTACTTATAATCATCACTTTAAGTCATTTTCATACTTCTTCTATTTTTGTGATTTGTAATGTTATACTGAACTGCCTTCACTGTTGATTTAAAACAAAACTCAGTTCATATTTCTCACCATTGTTGAATAAAACTATTGTTCTGGAAGTTATCTTTCCTTTCCTTCGCAGTGTATGCCAATGTTGAAACAACACTCCCTATTGTCCCTACTGACTGTACTTTGCTTATCATTGTGGGATGGTTTTGGGCTGGATGCCTTTGGATAGAACTAAAATCCTCCTAATTAAAAGCCTCTTTGTGTAGAGGAAGGATGAGAAAAGCAGAGGAGTTTTCAGATGTATATTAGTTTGTTTTTTAAATTGATTTTACCTTTGTTTCAGAGGAGTTATTCTATAGTTGCACTGTTTTAAACAATGGGAAAATTAATGTCCACTCACTTTGGGCATTAGGAACACCACTCCTTCTACTCGTACTCTCCCCAGTGGAACTGTTGGGTCAATTTTCTTTTGGATTATGCCCTCCCTATCCATTCAGGGTCCTGGGCAGTTTTACTTTTCAGATGCCAAGGTACAATATCAACCCCCCATGGAACCTGGTGCTGTGCTGCTGAGGTGATAGCAGCAGAAGCAAAGCAGGTTACTATCACCATTCCCGGGGAACAGCACTGGCGCTGAGTACCTGCTAAACCCTTACAACGGTGGGAGTAGCAGGTGGGAATGGGAGAAGCAGGGGGAGGTAACTCTTCTTCTGTTGATGTTTTGACAGGGTACCTCAGACTCACGCCCCCTGGCACAAAATATCTGGGTGACCCTGGCTAAGGTGACCAGACCTTAGGGCGCCTTAGCGCTGCTGCGCCCCAGAACCCCTTCACGGCGAGTCTGATCAGCGTCCCTCTCACCACCCATGAGCTGCAGCAGCCGTGTAACAGCCCCCCTGCATCTGCGGTCTGTCCAGCTACCGGAGTGTGGCAACCACTGTCTCACCTCGGGAAATCCCCTGCTTTACCCCCGCAGGAGTTGCGGATTTTAGGCACCTTGAATGCAGATAATCATACCACCTTTAAACTTATTAGCACAAGAAATAGCCCTAGAACTTGGTGGGTCAATGCCACAATACCATGTTGTTAAAATACTTCACACTGGTATGATTCAACCACAGTACAGCGGAGTTTTACAGTTGTAAAACTGAGTTACAGCTGTAACCCCGAGTTTTACAGTTATAGTACACATATGCAACTCCCACAAGGTATCTTCTTAATCTGCAGGGACCAAGCCTAGGCCAGAGTGCCAATGGCAATTAAAGGTAGTCCATGCACCTTAAGAAAACCAACCCTTTTATCTCCAAATATAACTAATTCAGTATGGATCCAACAAAACTGAACTCACCACAGTCATACTCAGAGTACATGTGCTTTTACTCCTGACTACAGAGATACAGCTAAATTCTAGAACACTGCCAAGACAATCACTGCCTCTTCGTGGCTCCTGGGGTTCCAAGTGCACAATCCCTCATGAACCTGAACAGACTTAGTTGTTGGTTAGCAAAGTTTAGCAATACTACCAGCACAGCTATATCTGATTTGTCAATTGATATAGACAGCATTAAACATGCTACGCAGCAAAATCGAGCGGCAATTGATTTTTTGCTTTTAACACATGAGCATGGATGTGAAGATATTGGTAAATTATTTTGTATGAACTTAAGTGACCATTCTGTCCATGCACAACTAGAGAAATTATGGACACACGCTCAACACCTTGTAGAAGACACCAGTTGGAATCCGTTTGCTGGATGGACGTGGGGTTGGAATTGGTTAAAACAGGGATTAGTATTACTTTGTGCCTTAAGTATTGGGTGTCTATGTATTCTTTGTTGTATTCCTTGCTTAGTATTGTTGGTCCAATCTTTAATAGACAGCATGTCGCAGTGTACTGTTGTTCTTACAGTGGAATGTTGACGTGTTCCAACCACGGACCACGCGGTGACGTGTCAAGGACCAAAGTCATGTCTAAGGCCGTGCCATATTTGGTCCACTGTTTGGCACGTCAACAAGATAATGAAGAAAAGACAATGAAGAAAACCTTGTTGTTTAACTGGTGGGAATTTGACCCTTAAGAGAAACAACGTATTGGGAACTTAACCTGTGAAAGAAGAACAATATACAATGGAGCTGTTGTTAACATGGAGGTGGTATCATGAGCTGTTATGGCCTCATCTCACGCTCTGGCCAAGTGTGAGATTGTGTCGTAACTGGAAAAATTCCACTGCAAGAGGAGGAGATGTGAGGTGTGGTTCTGGGGTGGAGGGGCTGAAAAGGACAAGATGCACGCCATTTGATCCAGGGGATGCCCTGAAAGTGCACGGCCTGCCTGCCTCTCCCACCTGAGCACCATGCTCCATCTCCTTCTCCTGCTCAGTGGCTTTTCCAAAAATCCAGGAGTCGGTATGTATTATTTGCTCCTGCATCTAATAAAAATAAATCTGCTTTGCAATCACAGTTGCGTTTCAGGTTTTTTGTGCATGGGCATCCTCCAGAACCCGTAACAATCATCTCCCAGCAGCTGGAGATGACAACATGCAGAATTAAAGGGCTGCTGAACTTGCAGAAGAGATCTTGACAAAAGAGCTTTTTGACCTACCAAACATCACTGATTTGAGAACAGTTGACTCCATCAATATTGGTGAGTAGGGGATTATAATATTTAGTTGCTTTCATAGAAAAAGACCCTACCATTATAAGAACAATAACATCTACAACTGCTACTTCTCAATGCATCAGCAATGAAACAAGTATGGAGCTAAGCAGCTGTTAATGGCTTAGGTGTCCTCATTACTTAGGATCGTTCTTTCTTATCAGCTCTGATACTTAAAATAGAATGCAACATGTTATTAATTTTGATATAATAATTTGTGAGTCTGAATTTACAATACAAAACCTAAATGCCATTCTTAATTTTTGTATTGGTATGTACAAGTAGTTGGTCTGGGAAAGTAAAAGGTTAGCAAAGTCTGACCGTACCATTACCACAAGTACCTGCAGTTTAAGCATAAGCTGTGGCAATTCCAGCACTCACTGACAGCTAGGAAGAAGAAGAAATGGTTAAAGTTGAAAGAAATACCCAAGAGTCACAGACAGTGGTGATAGTACAATGGTACTGACATTTAAAAAATTAATTTGTATGGAAACTTTAAGTAATCCAGAAGGGTGCCATTATTTAAGCTAGCGATAAATGCAGTGTCTCACATATATCAACAATAGAAATAGCTTTGCGTTTTCCAAAAGCAGGATACTGAAATTATGTTGCTGACAGATTTTTTTTATGTACACACATTTCTCATCTTCACTTTCTGTCAAAAAATGCACAATTATTAATATATTAATGTCTTGCTAGTTTTCTGTTGTTCAGAAAGTTTTAGTGCCAGCTTTATTCTCCGAATCACAAAATGATTGAGGTGGGAAAACACCTCTGGAGATCTCCTAGTTCAATTTCCCTGCAGGGTAACCTGCAGCAGGTCACTCAGATCTGTGTCTGGTTGTGTTTTGACTGCCATCAAGGAGAGAGACTCCACAACTTCTCTGGGCAACTTGTTCCAGTGCTTAAAAATACTTACAACGAAAAGAATTTTTTCTTAAATTTAGCTGGAATTTCCTATGTTTCAGTGTGCCTATTTCCCCTGTATTTCCTTTTCCTTGTTTCCATTTCATCCTGTATTTCAATTTCTCTCCAATGCTTTTTCTCACAGCAGTTCTTAAAAATAGTTACAGTATTTCTGTTAGTTATTGTGATACAGTAATGATGGACTTACTTGACAATGATGTGCTTACTTGACAAGAAGAAGGTAGGTAAGGTAGGTGAGTTAATCGTTGTGAGAGGACAAAGGTTTTGATTTATGATATTTACTGTCTTAAATACCAAGTTGGTGTAAAATTCTGTCCATGCAACTGCTGACTGGAGAGCAACATGGGCTTGTTTTCTGTGCCTGGGCTTGTAACTTGTCTTCTTCTTCAGGTGGTCTGGAGTCTGGTAAGAAAACAAAGAATATATATTCTTTATATGACTGAGTAAGTAATGCAGCTTATGATGAGCTTGAGAGGAAAAGAATTAATTCTTTTTTTGCAGCATCAATATAATTCTGTTGTTCTCTGCATGGGAGAGATAAATTATTTCTGCTTCCTTGGGGTCTTAGTGTTGCTGTTTTTCATAGGCCTGGCTATACATGGAAAGAGATTATCTTGTGTTTTCCATCTACACAAAATATCCACTAGTATTCAAAGTTACTAGAACAGCAAGTCTGGGGTTAGAACCAAGAACTGAAATTTATTTCAATTGTCCATATCTGAATGGATTTTTTTTTTTTTTTTTGCTATAACACAATATAATTGGTATTGAAATTTATGCCTTTTTCACCACTGGATATACTTGGAAATGACTGCTCCCTGTTCCCCCAATCCAGCTGAAATATTTCAAGTCAAAAAGTAACAGCTGACATTTTGGTAATACCTGTCTTTTGTAGTGAAATGTAGCATTTTGCTCATGTTGGGAGGTTTTGTTGTAGAGGTCAGGAACTTTTGGTGATGCACAATATAATTAGTTCAGAGAACAAAAACCAAAAGATTATTGAAAGTTTGTTTCAGATGTTCATAGCTTCAGGGTAATCTACAGATTATTAATTATTATTAATCTACTTTTTGTGACACCATCTGAGTGCAATAACGTTATTCAAGTTGTGCAGCTTAACTATCTGTGGCAGCCTGTCTTCTTCCTCTCCACTAACACATGCTCATACATCTCCCTAAGTTCCCCACAATCCTAACTTTCCCAAAATCCTCAATCCCCAATCCTATCCTTCCCTACTGTTTCCACTACCTGTGCCTCTGCCCCAACCTTTTGGAAACTCAAACCTCAGCCTTGTGTAGATTCCACTGCAGGCTTTGTTAAAGCCTATAGTAGGTGATGCAGGGTGCTACTAACATCCAGAAGTTATCTCACTTCAAACTGATTCCTAATAACTAGGTCATGTGTGAGAGAGGGGCTTCTGACCTCCAGGGATAATTATTTCATTTCCATGTGTTCTTTGGCCAGGAAGAGCTAGTTTCAAATTTCTGGATGCCAATGTTAAAATAATACAGTCTGGAGAGAACACTGGTAAGTTAGGGTGTCTCATCCAAACTAGATGAGTATATTCCATCTGAATAGATGTCCAAGCTAGGTGAGGTGGATCATCTTATGAAGATGCCAGGGCATCATGGTGGTGTCATAGATATTCTAGGTACATAAGAATTATCTATTTGTTTCTTCACTGATAACTGAGTGAGTCCCTTTATCTAATTTTTACATGATTACAATAGGTGAGATGTTTCCCACCTGTCCAAGATGCACTTGAATTATTTTTCAGTTAAATGTGCTCACAAGCCATGGTTTAACCAACCATTACTATGTCTTAATTCACATGCTGTCCATGTCCAAAATTAGGCACTGATATTAAAAATGATCAGAAATTTGTGTGTGTGTAGATTTAAAAATAGCATTGATTTGACTAAATTAGATTCCTCTTTGGTGCATCTCAGATAACACAACCTTCCTCTCCATGAGACTATGAACTGTGAATTTGTTGTGTATTTACAATACTTTCACAGATTAGAAATGCATCATATAGTTTGTCAGGCTGGTATTGAGACCAAAGTCACTGCCGTGTGAATGAGTAATACTCACATGCAGAGATGCTCCTTTTGAAACAGAGTATTTTGCTGTTGAGATTCACAGGACTGAAGACCTAGTTTTGTTGGAAACACAGTGGAAAGAAGTGATGGAAGGGATTCCTTCAGTATAAAACATTCAGTGGTAGTTTTCAGGCACCGAGGACCAGCCTGGACTTCCCTGAGTTGCTGAACTTGGTGTTGTTCAGTCATGGACTCACGTTTTGATTTGTGCACCAAAAGTACCACTGTCCTTAGCTACGGATTTCAGTTTGTGAGCTTTTGCTGCTGCTAGAGGAACTTTTCCAGGAGTCAGCCAGTTTGTACCTTTAGCACAGTTATACTTTCTGATTAGTAGGTATGGGTACATTGTAGTTTATAGCTATTGAACTGCAGAAACCTTTTACTCACCATTAATGGTCATAAGGGCATTCAGCATGTATGGGTGTGATTCTTCTCCTCCATCAATAATCTTTAACATAAAATGCAATAATGTGATTTTAATTTTTTTGGTATTGCAAGCTTTACTTGTAATTTTTTTTTCTTCATAGAAATCTGTGTGAATGGGAGTTTAAAAGCAAATGAAATCTTCAAAACATGTGTTGCACACTTTGCCCATGTACTTGCAGCTTGTTTTACAAGCTGCACCTTCATTTCAAAACTTGAATATGTAGATACTGTTTTATGTACAGTGATAATGACTTGTCTTATGCAGTGATAACAAAGTGTAATGGTACAATATATGTGCAATAAAACTTCAACATGTAGGAGGAGTCTATTGACATTTCAAATGTATGGATGATTTGTCTGAATAAGATATTTGCAGTTATTAAAGTGTATGTGTATGAGATTGGGTTTTTTTTCTCTGAAGTCTCCATCCTTATTTCTCATGTATCACTGTAAACCTGAATGATACCAGTTAATTTTGAAATGTGAGATCAATATCAATCCTTCAGCAATGATACTGGGTTTCTAAGAGTCGCCCATCTTAAAATCTGACAAATTTTGAAAACATCCAAAAATGCAACCTGCTGAAACAGGGCTGTTTCAGGAGAAATTCAGTCAGGAAACAGATTCCACTCAGTGTTTTCTGTAACTGACCCTTCAAGGTGAAAATCCTGCCTTTAGACTGCGCAAGGACACATGTGGGTGGTAGTTTTCATTAAAAAAAAAACAAAAAAGGAAGCAGAAGAAGTTGATTCAAAACTTTGCCTGTTTATATAAGAGTTAGATATTAAGTGTTTACCTGTGCCAGCTGATACCCACTAGGAATTATTGGTCTTAAACATATAAATTGTAGCCTTCACTTGGTTTGGCAAAAATGGTTTTCCTCTCTTAGGCAATCAGAATAAATGATCAAAATCTGACAAAAACTGTGAAGCAACAACTTGAGTTAATTTTAGTTCAGGTGAATAAAAATCAAAAAATGAGATTTCTGGCCTTTGAATTTACAATATTTTTTCTGCCATTTGCTGAAGTTTTTAAAAGACAGTAATTTCAGATTAAAAATTCATCTCCCATTATGAAGCTAAAATAGAGCCTTCTGACAATTTCAAAGCTTTCTTTCTAAACCTTGAAATTTCATGGGAAGTAGAATTTTTTTTCTGTGTTTGGTTAAAATTTTTATATGAAGTCGGTTCTATTTTTCAGCATTCTGATCTTGTGTTGGTAGTTGCTTCTAGTGGAAGTTGCAGATGTTTATTACACGGAAAAAAGAGATCCTACATGCACAGCTGCATGTACAGAAAATAAATTATTTATATGGAGGAAGAAAAACAGGGGGCAAACTGTAGTAAAAATAAAAGTAAAAATCCCACACTTTTTTTCCAGAATTGCTGTTACATTTTTCTATTTGCTATATCTGCAACCTGTATTAGAGCTTAGAATATAAAGATTTTTTTTTTCTTCATTTTGTGAACTTCTATTCAAACATACAAATACAAGACACCCAGGAGTGGTTGCTTAGAAGGGCTGTTCATGATTTTATTCACTCTGTGAGAAATAGCCATGTAGTGTTATGTAAAGTATGTCCAAGCCAGTCCAAAATGAAGTGTCAAATAAAAGAGTTAAGATTACATTTTGTAGGCATGTTGTGGCAAGGAAATTGTTCTGTGTGTATCTCATCATATGTCACTATATCTCATTATGGTCTGTGGATTCTCCATGTCGCAAAGGGAGCGTTTGAGTTGTTATTGCTCAGGTAAATGGGGACCAGATCAGGCAGTGAACTGGGGCTGAGGTGACCTGGGCTGTGTGCCCAGCCCTTCAAAGCTGTGCTGTGTGACACCAGACCACTCACTGTCTCCCCGACTCGGCAGATTCGTGACGGGAAGTCCAGCATAACTTCCATGGGTTCTGCACAGGTGCTGACTAGTACCAATACTTGATTCCATAGAAATAATAGGCTCCTTTTTTTCCCCATTTGTGAAAGACAATTCAGCACTACCAGAGCTGTGAGAGAAAAGTGGCTGTGAAACCTCCACAGAAGCAGTACTGGGTGAATTACTTGTTGGGCAGCCTGAGGTGGGGAGGGCACAAAGCTGTCACATGAGCAAATAAAGATTTCCAGTCAAATGAGGAGGCAGTGGGTGCAGTCAATCCAACACAAAGCCGTGCACTAAGTGCTGTCAGTTGAGCTTGAATCACATCTCTAATACTGTTGAGAAAGCAACGCGAGCTGCATTTCATTATGTGCCTTTCTAATAATATCTTTTTTTCTTCCCCCTCCCCAGCCTGCTCCAGAGACAACTGGTGAGTTCTGTTTAGAGATCTATTTGTATGCACGGGAGGCAGTCAACAAAACCAGCTGCTCATAAACATCGCTAGGACAGACACAGATTTATAATTACTGTTATTGTTATTGCATTAATTTTCACACTTCATAAAGATAACAGCAAGGGCTAATGTCCTACCTCACTTGTCTTTTTATTTTTCAGAAATAGACGTAGATGGAGGAATTGATCAGGACATCTTCGACATAAACAAAGGTTTTCCAAAATTCATTGTCTCTTTTAATTTTTTCTTGATAATTTTCATTGGAGTAGCCACAGATCAAAACAATAACCGAATGTTAATCTCCTCTTCCCTTTGGCTTTAGGACTAGACCTTTTTGAGGGAGACATCAAACTTCATGGGGTGAGTTCAAATGTACAATACAAAGCCAAAATGTGTCATTGATTTAAGTGTAAAGTATCACTGGCATGGAAATAATAAATGCATCCTGCTCCTGCAGACGATAAATTCTGTTTATGTTACAATGAACTGAAGATGATTGGGAATGGAATTCTACAAAATGTCGTAGACAATGAAGGAGTCAGCAGCATTTGCAGAAACATTATCCAGCATGAGATCTCTTCAGTGATTAGATCAATATTATTAGCTTCTTGTTTCCTTTTTTACATTTGCACTTTTAAGAGATTAGGCAGCACTGATCATCATCCAGGCAAGTTTGGATAAAAAAAATTCTTAATTTTGCAATATTTATTCTGAGCCAATTAAATTTACTGAGCAGCACTGCAAAACCTTCATCCCATAAGTAGATTGAGTAAAACCGATGAAAAATTTAGATCTGTAATACTGCATTTTAAGGCATCTGGCCAGCATCCTTATCTGATCAACTGAAAAAAAAATTACATTTACATCTCAAAAATATCTAGTAAGAAACCCCCAATGTGTCTTGAATTCTGAAAGTACTCTGAAAATAGTGTTTTACTCTCCCTTTTGGGAGATATGCCTAATATGTCACTAGAAGCAAGGACAGCACTTGCTAAAGGCACAGAAACAAACCCTTGCATTATGAAAAATTAAAAAATTATTAATCTCTGTACGGTTTTCAGAACTTTAGATCTTAAGGCTTCCCATAGGAGCTGAAGCTCCCATGCACATGCATCAAAAGCTCAGGTAACTTCTATGGAGAAAATGCTGCAGAAGTTGGAGACACTGGTAGAAGGGAGTGAAGCGATTTCAGACCCAAACCTCAGACCTATGAGTGATCTTTCAAGGTTTTTGAGCTCATTGTTTTCTTTTATGTCTTACTTGGAATTGTAGATTTGCTTTAGCACTATTGTCGTCCCTAGTGCTAAATCCCTTTTTACTGAGGACTGCGTGCTTATTTTCTTTCTTGGATGCAGGAACGAAACTCCATCATTGGTGATGACTATCGGTGGCCCCATGTTATCCCTTACGTCCTTGAGGACAGCCTGGGTACGGTATTCACCCTTCACAATGTCTGTGTGTTGTGTTGATTGAAATGTTAACCCAGGCTGATAAAGCTCCTGTGGCATCCTTTCCCCTTCGGAGTCAGGAGCAGGCCCTTTCCCCCAGCAGGAATGGGGCTGAGTGTGCACAAACGGGATTTGTCATCTTGGGATCAGTGCTGGCTCTCATCTCCTTTCTTGAGTTATTATCCTGCTACAGCCCAGCAGATTGTTTTGGTTTTGAAACCCTGTGTCTGAGACATGAAACTCTACAAAGCAGCAGTGAAAAGAGGGCACTGAGGATATTTTTAAGGACAGGAAGCTTACCTGGCCATTTACATCACCTACACCAGTGAAGGCAAAATGGCATTCTGACAGTTTGCAATGGCACATTGCCGAGTCCCCTAATGTGGGCCAGGGACACATCATAGTTTGACTCCATCCTTGAAATCTCTGGGTTGAAACTGTTAGAGGAGATAACACAGATATAATCTGAAAAAATTCAGGTCCTGGAGAAATTCAGTGAGGGATCTGTAGCCTGCATTCTGCAGCAGGTAAAATATGAAGTCTTCATTTCCTATCTCTTTAATACTTCTTTACATAAATCTCAAAAAATTAAATGAAAGAATCTACAAAATTAAGAGCCCCACACACTATCCTTTATATACTCATCTTGTCATATTTATACATTTTATACAAAGAAAAATTACACAGGAGCAAAACAAGAGCAAGATACAGTTCTGCAAGACCCTAATTTATGTTTTTTTGGTTCCTACTTGGGTCTTAATCAAACAAAAAGCCTATTTATTTTGATGAAAGATTGCTGGAGCAAGACCCACCCCTGGGACTTGCTCCATACGGATAATAGTAGAAATCTGTCGGTTCAGTATTGACAAGAACACTGTTTGCTTTGCAGAAATGAATGCTAAGGGACTCATCCTCAAGGCATTTGAACAGTATCGACTGAAAACTTGTATTGACTTCAAACCTTGGAATGGGGAGAAGAATTACATATCTGTGTTCAAAGGAAGTGGGTAAGAGAAGCAATTCAAAATAACTTTCATTCTGTTTGCTTTCGGGCTATTTTCATGGCCAGTATTCACTCTAAAACTCATATTTCTGATTATAATGTTACGTTTTTGTTGTGTCTGTTTTCCCAGTCCTTTTTAAACTGTCGTAGTTTCCAAAAGAGGTGTTACCTTAATAGTAATGAACAATTTCTACTGATATTTATTCTTAAATATAAGAAGAAATCAAGTCCTTTAAGAGGTAATTTACTGGATAGGGTGAAAGATATCAGAAACAAAGCAATTATGTTCTTGCTTGATCTTTGGATATATGGAGTATCACTTTCAGATGGTTATTCTTAATATACGTTGGCTTTTAGGGGAAAAGAAAAACCAAGGAGAAATATGATAGTTCTCACTCTGGGGCAATGAATTTGTTTGAATGTAACAATGGAATTGCATTTGAACAGTGTCACATGAGCATTCAGATAGAAGAGCAATATTTTAAAATTATGTACAGCACTGAGATATTTTACTGATGTTTTACTTTATTTACCTCTTTTGATGAATAGTCATGCTATTTCATCTCAAATTTTACAAAATAAGGCTCCAGTAAACAAGTCAAAATTGCCCCAACTTCTTCCCTCCTAAGACATTCTCTGTCAAAACAGTGCAACAAGAACAAATACGTTCTTCACTCTATGCTGAACCATTTCTCTTTTAGAGAAGGAGAACAGGGAGATCTTGATAGCCTGGTGAGGAAATTTGCTTTCAGAAAATCATTTCCTGATATGAGAATGCATTCATAAATGGGAAAAGATTTTCTGATAATAAAAATGTTTCTCTTTCCTTTTGGCTTGTTCTGAGATATTTGTTGCAGATAAATGTTTCAAAATTTCTTTGGTGTCTGTCTCTGTATTTTCTGCTGTTCATTCTGTACACATGACACTGAAACTCAGCTCTAAAAGATGTATAATTGGAGACTCAGGGAGCAATGCATTTTCCTGTGCTAATAACTCCAGCTTTCTGAGCTAAATGGAAAACTCATGTAACTGAATTTTGTAATCCTTCATCCCCTAAAATATGCATTGAATTTGCGAATAATTGTACCTGAAAAAGAACCACAATATTTAGCCTATGGCACGTAGGAGGCCTCTGTGCAATGTTTCATTTATATGTCTATTAAAAATAGATGAGTCATGGTGATGAAGATGAATCCTTCTAGTTGGATAACATATCTTGCCCTCACTCCCTGCAGTGTGGCTTGCCCTGAAGTGTTTCCATCACCTTAGCTGACACATCCACAGCAGAACTTTTTAAAAGATGGGAGCTAAATGGTGCAGTCTCCTGAAAATGTCCATCCGGTTTCAGTGAGTCATCTTGGGCTGTACAAAGTAATCAGGACTGACCCGGAATGAACTGCTTTCATTTCATGCCATTCCTCACTTCTGGTGTAATGGAACAAGGTGTAAGCTGGGTAAACCAACCTATTTTCGCTCTGTTGTTCCTAATGTTTCGGAGTTTTTTTAATCAGTTGGGACTCTTCTCTCTGCTGACTAAAGACCTCAGGCCAGAGGGTACAGTTCAGACAGGCAAAGTTCCTGGCAACATAAAATTTTGCCACACCAAGTAAAGGTTGATAAATCATCTTTGCCTTTCTGATCTTGGCTTGCATCTATAAAACAGAGGAACGTGAGGCAACTTTTGTGTGAAAAGGATTTGTAGTAGGCCATAAAGTCCTCATCTGGATTACCCTTTTGAGTTCAAATGAAGTCAGCCACAAAAGAAGCCAGCTGTCTTTTGTTGTGTTGACTGCCCGGTGTAAAAATACATTTGTAGTCTCTGGTGTATGTGAAGAGTGTATCAAGACCCTGTACAAAAAGCACCCTCCCTGGACACATTCTTTATCTGACATTCGCCTTGGCTGCTATACCAGTATTGTGTTAACTCCAGCCTGTGTGCTGAGTAAAATACATGAGGGATGTAATTATGAATTATGAATTACTACAGAAATGTAGGATAATCAGGTGTGGTGAGATGTGCCTGAAAAGTTCATAGAAGAGTCTGGAAACCTGCAATGGATATGCCATTTCACCTCACTCTTCTCACGAAGAGCAGGATTCATTCAGCAGGAAAACTAGCATGGTGTGGTAGAATCAAATGATTAGCAGACCAGGGAGGATCAACATCATCTCTAGTACTTCCACATGGAAAATCAGGTTTTCATGGAGATCTCCTGGGAGGCCACTTCAGCTCTTTGCCACTGTTGCACACAAGAAAGGGAATCCATGCAGAAGTGGACTGACAGAGATCCCTGGCTAACCAGCTTGGTGCTGGTAAGTCAAAGTGTGTCAGCTGGTATTGGTGATCTGTGATACTATGGGAAGAAAAGTAGCAGCAGGAAATTAGTATAAAAATGTGCCTGAAATGAGTGGCGTCGTTGCTACTGATGACGTGTGTCTGTTTACAGCCCAAAAAGAGGGACGGTGGGATTAGTCAGAGCAGGTTCTTCCCTGTTCCTCCAGCCTCTGGCAGCAATGCAGGAAGCATTGAGTCACAGGCAGTACAGCTCTCATGCCCCTGGGGAAAGCTGGGGCTGCCCTCCACTTTCTCCCCCCCTGAAGACAGTGCTGGCACAGGGTTCCAGGTGCCCATTGCTCTGGAGTGCCACGTCCCACTCACCTAAGCTTTGCTCTCAGTGCAGGGTGACACAGACCGTGTATTTACTCCCTCTGTGGCTGTAGGATGACAGTGTTGGAGGCATTTGGCAGACCAAAGGCAAGGGGAGCTGCATCCCCTGTCATTTGGATGTTACTTTTGCCAAGTGTCCTGGCTGTGCCTGTGGCCTGCTGGGCACTATGAAGCAGCTGTGAAGCCAGAGGTGGCTTTGGTACGAGGTGGACCCAGGCCTGTGATGGACTTCTTCTGCACAGCACAAGAATCAATATGAGGCCTTGTTCAAGGAAAGACCTTGAAATTATGGATACTACATGTGCTCCTTACCAGGTCTCATGTTGTGATTTTAATGAGTAATCAATAGGCAAGGCCTGTGTTGCTCTGTGGAAAATGAAATACTGGGGAACTAATAAGTTACCGAGTTTGAAAGCACATGGTGTGCTTGTATTTTTAAATTTCTGGGGTGATAGGACTGCAAATCCTATGGCATATTTTGTGCCTGATTAATTTTATGTACTTCATTGGGTAAGTATTGATTTATTTGCTGCATAAAATATCAATTTAAATGTAGCTCTCCGTGCCTGCTAGTTTGTGGACATGGGGTGCCATTTTATTGGCCTGTGTGGAAAACTCACTAAATTCTTTCATCCTTTAATAAAAACTTCCAGCACAGCTGCAGTTTTGCTCTTACTTGGGAGTGTATGAGAGCAGCAAGTGCTCTAGCACAGCAGCTCACAGAGAGCCAGAAAGAAAGGAGCCTGTGAAAAGCACTGTCAAATCCACCCAGCTGCCAGAAGGTGAACACACCATGCAGAAGCACACCTTGCCTGGCAGCCACAGCCCCACACAAAGTAAAAGGCCAAAACACTACAGAGAAAAGCAGGCAGAGGAGAGAATGTTCATGAACCCACTTCTCCTTATGATGGGGACATGCTCCAAGTGTGCTCACAGTCATATACTGTGTTCTAGCTGAAAATTGTCAATTTGCAGTAACTTAATTGCTCTAAATTATGTGCCCACGGCCTTTGGTGTTCCAGAGTACCAAAGAAATCCTCATCAGTTTTCTTTTCGTCACAAATAGCTCAACATTTTTCTTCTAGTAGAGCCAGAGAGGAAGAACTTCTTGTTCATCAAAACAGAGCTAAGCGTGAGAGGAAGGGAAATGATAAAGAACAGATCAATAGAAAAGTGCTCTCTGTAACAAAATGTGACTTCAATGCTTAGGTTAAAAATACACCTGTTGAATAGAGTGGTTCACACAGCATGGGGATGGTGTGTGTCTCACAGAGCCCTCTGTCATGTTATGTCAATGCCAGCTGCTGGTCCTCAGTGGGAAACATGCAAATGGGCTTGCAGCAGCTCTCCATCGGCGCCAACTGTGACAGGATCGGGACAATCCAGCACGAATTCCTGCACGCCCTGGGCTTCTGGCACGAGCAGTCGCGGTCTGACCGGGATGACTATGTGACCATCGTCTGGGACAGGATTCAGTCTGGTCAGTCACTCCTCTGCTTTTCCTTTCAGGCTCTGGTATTAGCAGTTTGGCTGTGGAACATCCCTTCCTGCCATCCTTTGGAGGTCACACTATTCTCTCACCTGGACTTACTTTTCAAAGCCAGTATATCAATAAATGAGATATCAAGGGACATCCATTTGAGACAGAAATTCTCATTTGTTGTTGCTGTTGTAATTCCTTGTGCCATGACAGTTTCCAAAGCCCTAATTTGAGATCTGAATCCTCTTATGCTACGTGTTATACTGCAGAGCAGCAGAAAAGGATAATTTAGTTTGTTTAAATGAATACCCTAAAAGCACGCTTACTCTAGAAAACCTTAAGGAAATAAAAACAGCTGAACCCCTCATCTAGTGTGAAAAACCCAATGTGACCAAAGCCAGTAGAAAATCTCCAGTGAAAACACTGCTCCTGCCCTTTCTGCCTGTCTGCTACAGCTGGCGCAGGCAGCAGAGCTGCGGTAGAAGAGTGTGCAGAGGGTGGGCAGGCAGGAAACACCTATTAGGGTCTGTGTCACACCAGCAGCCACTGTAGCAATGCAGCTTGTGAATTGTGTTAGTATACTTGCCACAAGCCTGGGAGCTGGCACAGAATTCCTCAGGACTTTGTCTCTGCCTCTTTAGCTTGTTGCTGTCCTCTGTGACTTCCAGGCTGTTCAAAAACAAAGTTATATACACAGACTTGATGTTTTCCTAACATAGGTACATACAGAAGACTGAAAAAGTAGATAATGATTCAATCTAATGCATTCTTATTTAGATCAATAGTGAGGTGCATATGCAATTATTTATTACAGAAAATTACTTAGACTCTGTTATTTGATTTCCATTATATTTTGCTGACTCTTTAGTGACAAGCTGCACTATTGTTAGACATTTGAAACTGCTGCAATTGTTTTACACTGACCACAATATAGTTACTGTATTTTGACTGATTTAAATCTTGACTCCCCATTGGGTAGTAAGCAATTGGGTTTTTGCTCATACTCCAGAAAACATCTGTAAAGTTAAATCCTGGAAGCTTATCTGATGGCAACTCTAACTTGTTTATTGTTACCTAAAATGACTAGCAATTAAACAACAGAGACTACAGATTAGAAACAGTTGCAATTTGCAGTAATTTGAGTACTGAAACACTCTCTTCATTTTTGGGTATCACCAGCCCATCAAAGTTTACAAGTAGTTTCACAGGAAAAACTTTTCTGATAGCAAAAGCTTTGCTTCATCCAGCAGAAGTCATCAGTGGCTGAAAGAGGAAAGTAAATAACCCTAGACTGGAAATAAAACTATTTTACAGAGTAAGTACAAGTAAATGACTGCAAAAAAAATATTTGGAGATCTGATAGATTCTCTGTCACTGTAAGTCTTTACATCAAAATTTTATTCCCTTGAGCAACAGGCAATCTTTCCTTTTAATTTTGCCATTTAGGTAAAGAACACAATTTCAAAAAACATGATGATAAAACATCAGACTTCCTGAATGTTCCTTATGACTACAATTCTGTGATGCACTACAGCAAGACTGCCTTCAGGAATGGAACTGAGCCCACCATCCTCACCAACATACCAGACTTCATGGATGTCATAGGACAGAGAATGGATTTCAGTGAGTACGACCTCCAGAAACTGAACCGGCTGTACAACTGCAGTAAGTTTCTCCATTTATTTTATATTATATGCTTCTGGCATTTGGAAGAAATGAGGGTGATACACACGTGCTGGACCCATCCAGACACAAGTGACAGAGATGCCAACATATTTGGAGAAGTGAATTGTGTTAAAAACACCAGAAATAATGGTACAGCTAGAAATAACAGCCCTCCTGCAGAAACACTGCTGAGTAGTAGAGGTTTCTGTGCAATTTTATCTGACCTTTAGTTAAAAACCAGCTTTGCTCAGCAGCTGATTTTTGTTCATCCCTTGGGTGGCTGTTTAAAATGTGTGCTTCTGCACAAAGCCTTTTGTTTTTCCCCTGTATTATTCCACAGCTGCTGCTCAGACACTGCACAGAAATGACTGTGCTGTCATACCTACCCCACTTCCATGGAACCTGTGAGACAGAGTGGGTATTCATACAAATGGGGTACAGATACTGGTAGGAATAATGCAAGCTTTTAAAATTTTCATGTTTAGTTTCAAACCTGGTCTCTTACAAAAGTGGTCAAAAGGGTTATTTTGTTCAGGTGGGGTTTATTTTACAAAGCTGAATGAAAGTGAGGGACAGAGAAATCTAGATAATTCTATTATCAAATTGGAATATAATTCTGTAATTGTTGCTCTATTCAATGTGCTCTGGCACTCAGGAGAAAACTTTTACAATATCCTAACTAGTGTGTACCGGCTTACAATTATATTTTAAGCCTCGTTATACAGACACGTTAAACAATTATCAAACTGATTTATTAAAATGGTGCAGTTTTTTGAGTGTACAATTCTGATGAAAATATTTCTATCCATGTAGGTCTAAACTGAACACACACTTACATGCAGCCTTAGCTTCTAGCACTCACTGTACAGCCAATTAGGCATTATAAAAGTGCTTACAGCTAGCAATGTCTTTAACAGAGGATGGGGTCCTTCTTCCTCTCCATTAATCTTCTATAGTTTCCATCATTCTCATGCATTACAGAACTACTTAACAACATTTTAACTTTATTCTTAACCCACAGGCACATTCCCCAAAATGAAAAAAAAGCCCAGTCCTGTTGAAATCAGTGACAAAACTGCCACCACTTTCAGTGCAGTCAGGACCTGCCCTGCTCCCCAGTCCATCTCTTGGCTTCATGTGATGTGTATAGTGTGGATGATATTTGCAGAGTCATAAATGCTGTCAGATCACCCACCTGTGCCAGGGAGGGCGGTGCTTCATAGGTCCCAGCCCTCACCCATGTAAAAGATTACTTCATTTGCCGAACACGATTTAAGGAAATGTTTAAGCTGAATTTCTGCTAGAGGCCCATGTGGACAGGAAACTGCATTAAAAATGTGAATCTTGGTACTAAAATTGAAGAAAACAACCCACACCATAAGAAATTCTGGCTGATAGTTGAGTGCTGCTCCAATCTGTACTTCATTGCTGTCTTTCAGGCCGTATGATAACAGTAGATTTTAGTCTGCTCTCCCCTTGGAGCATAGTGCTTAACAGAACTGACCACGAGGTTTCCCTCAGCCTCTGGAAGTTAGGACTTGGCATTCACCCCCCATGTATTTTCTTCTGAGCCCAGTCTTTCACTACATATCAAGCAAGTATCTGGCTTTTGGTGCAGGTGGAATTCACAGCCTGCCTCCCTCATTGGACCCCTTCCCCCGTTTCAGGAATGAATCTCAGAAATACATCGTGAGCTACTGGGTCTTGCCTTTCTCTCTTCCTGTCATTCAGGTCAACACTCCATGCCAGCCAGCACTTTCTAATTAAGGTCATTGGGTTGCTTCCTTCCTGTTTGGCCAAATCAGTTTCATGCTTTGTTTTGTATTTTGATTTCAAAGAGCTCTTTCATCTAATAATTCCCCATTTTTGTTTACCTTCTTTCTCCAGCAGTCAATATAACATTTGCTGCGAAGGCCTTTTCTTAATTTTTACAACATCATACTGATACTGTATCTTAAAAAATATCAGTCATACAACACTTCCCATTACCCTGCAGCCTCTAGAGGGTTTTTAGCTTTCTGTGAGGACAGCACAAAATATCTGAGCAGTAGAACTGATCTGGCAGCAGTTCATACTTAAGTGCTTCCCAGAGCTACAGCTTAAGACAAGCATTTGGCATGTTACTGAGGTTGAGTTTTGTGATACTCAAGGTCTTTTTTGTTATGCAATGAAACCTTTAAACCTTTAAGCCACAATATTTTATATATAGTTTAAAAAGCATTTCATTAACTTAGTTGTTTTCAAATCATGGCTGGTATTACACATGAGCTCAGACAAGGTACAATGGAAAACAAAAATAAGAACAGGGATAAACCTGGACTGTGCTCTCACCTATCCAGAGTTTGCTTTAGACAGAGAAAGTATTTCATATGGTGTTCTCCCTTTCATATCCAACTGCACAGTCTCCCTTCACTTAATTTTTCACTTGTTCTATGAAAGCCATTGTAAAATTTGTATGACATGAAACATCCACTGGTCCCAACTATACCTTTCCCAAACGTTTTTTTGAGGGTTTTTATCAATTCAGCATTTTGAAAAACAAGGTTTGTTTATTACAGTGAAACAGCTTCTGCTCTTCTATATTTCAAAATAAGCACTCCAGCTCACACTAGTGAGCTTGTCAAAGCTCAAAATCTGTGGCCATGTGTGGGCTGGCCCAAAGAAAGCAGAGGAATGAATGGGAAGCCTCAGGACTGTAATATGGGGGTGTGTGAATTGGGTTGGTGTTAGGGTTCCTTTTATAAATAAAAGATGTGATATGATAATTAGCAGAGGCCCTCCTGTGCTTGCTTAGGGCCCAGAGTGTTCCTGATGACATCTTATTAATGTCAGTGTTAATCACCAAGTGTTCTGAGTTCCTTAACATTGTATCTATGAATGCTGGTCATATTTGAAGCCATTGATTACTTGGTGTTTGCAGTTAGTTTTTCTCTGTTCGTGGCTTTGGACCTTGAGAACTAAAATGTGTTATGTAATAGAGATTCACTTTCTTTTTTTTTTTAATGTCGTAGCCTCCTCCCTAAGTTTCATGGACACATGCAGTTTTGAACTTGAAAATATATGTGGCATGATTCAAAGTTCAGATGATAACAGCGACTGGCAGCGTTTGTCTCAGGTTCCTGCTGGGCCAAATACTGATCACACTAATATGGGAGAATGCAAAGGTATGAGAAAAAAGCTCTTATCTTTCTGGGAAGTGTTTTCTGCAGAGGCATGGGAGTTCACTTCAAGCTTGGCCTTGTTATCTGTTTAGTTTTTGACAAATTACAGTTTATTTTTTAACTAAGCAACATAAATCTACATACTTAGGGACATCATGTGATATGTTCGATTTTCTGCTTATTTCAGAACATTGAATGTCCTTATCTCTTTTGATCTGTGTTTTAGTCCTAGTGTCACATCCTGTCATGAGAGTTATATAAAGTGTTGAACCTGTGGTACAGGCACACCAGATAGGCTGCTGCTTTTCTGAATAATTTCTCAATAAGTCCTTGGGAAGGAGTAGGATTTTGAAATGTATATTATCAGGGCTGAGATGAAAAATTAATTGGCAATCAAACTAGACGTATCTCACCTGTTAGAAAGCTCCAAGAGTTCAGGAGCTTAAACCAGTCCTGCAGAGAGTTGCTGACACTGGGTAAAGGGTGAAACCCCATGGTTTTGAGTACAATTTGCTAGAGATAATGAAATGAGGACAAAAGCTGCAAAGAGAATGGTTCTGCCTTTGGAAAATGTGAACAGGTAACAGTCCTCAGTCAGAGATTTGTACAGGATCTACCTAACCCTGACTGCATCTTCTAGAGTTATTACAATACAGCATTAAGAAAACCAGTACACCAAGAAAATTTTGTTTTCTCTCCCCTCTCTCCTCCGCTCATTTCTCATTGACTTTTGGCAGATTCTGGCTACTTCATGCATTTCAACACCAGTGCTGCAAGCGAAGGAAGCACAGCTGTCCTGGAGAGCCGAATTCTGTATCCCAAAAGGGGCTTTCAGTGCTTACAATTCTATTTATATAACAGTGGTGACGAGGGCGACCGGCTGAAGGTCGGGGTCAGGGAGTACACGTCAGCCAATCCAAATGGTACTCTGAGATTCATCGAAGAGATTAAAGGTATGGAACAAAATCGCATTTTGTTTTAATCTAGACTCAATATTTTTCAAAGTCCTGGGGGAAATTATTGTGGCAAAGTCACTCATTTCCTAGTGTTGTTCTTTGGCTTCTCCTCTATCTATGTAAGTGGTTCGTTGCTGGTGAAATTGTACCTGGTGGATCCTCAGTCAGCTGTTTGCCTATAATATAAGAAATTACCACTAATTTCAAACTCTCACATTATCAAGATAGTTTTCTCACCAAAATAGCTAAAATTCCATGAGCAATCATTTTAATTGTTCTAGAATTGCCAGTATCAATAGCAACTGATGAAGTTGGAATATTAGAGTAAATTACAATTAATAAGGAAGTATAATAAAGAAATGGAAAGTCTAAGTGCCCTGGAATACCTAATATACAAGTTTTAAAAAGATAACTAAATTTTAAATGACTTTTTAAACAAGGTTTGAAATTACTTAACTGAAATAGATGGGCAGCAGATCATGTTTTGAGTTGTAATTTGAAGAAGATTAAACGTGTGGTTTTAGGAGCCTATGGCCTACTGAATAAGGTCAGCTAATGGACAAAAACTCTTTGAGCTAGAATTGCCAAACTCACTGTATGATTAAATTACTTTCTCAAATATTTAACTATTATGTGGTCTCCATTGTAGCTACACCAAGGTCAGAAGGGTCCGAGCAAGTTCTTTTACTAAATAGGTATCATTTCTGTCTCTTTTTGTCCCTTTAGGCTCAGCTGCTGCCGGTGCCAGCTTTTCTTTTATTTTTTCCACTCTTTTCTTCACCTCTATGGCTTCACCCTCTGTGCCACCTGTGCTAACAGGCATCCTTAACGTAAGTGTTGCTAAGGCAGGTGTAGACTTCACATCGGTCTGAGCCCTCCAAACTCTTCTGCACCCTACTTTGAAGCTGAGAATAATTTCTCCAGACTTCCTTCTTCCTTGCAAACACTCTTTTGTGTCTGTTAGGTCCCATCTCCCATTCCTGTTTTCTCAAGTCCATAATTTCCTTTGAAGTCTCTGATCTCATAAGTGTGTCCAAAGAGGCGCCCTATTTTGAGAATCTGTGGCAAAACTTTCAGGAATGGCTCAAGATCATTTTCCCCCCAAGCTGTTTTACTTCTCCCACGTGAGAAGTTACCCTCACCAATGCAGTCAACAACCTGGAAGAAACAGTGACACTATAGCCTCTTGTCTGACACCCTCACCCTGGCTGAGCTGCTCATGGGGTTGTGCTGAACTACAACGTTCAAGAAGCTTAGGGACAATCCCTGGACCCTTCCCACTGGTCTGTGGCAGCTGGCGATTTTTGAACTGCACATATTACATGTAAAAATCCTTTAGCTTATGCAGAAGGCAATTTCATGGAAAACAGTGGGGTGCTTTTCTTCTTGTTTCTGGGTTAATTTTTTACCTCCTAATTATAACAGTAATGAAAAATGTCAAGAAATTAAGACTCATATTTGAGATCCATTGTGTTGTGTTTAGGGTTGTCAGGAGAGTGATGCAGGAGTTCTGTGCCTGGGATTGGCACTGCTTGTTCAATAAATGCAGCTTGTCTTCTGTGCGGATGAACAAAACTCAGACAGCAAAAGTTTTGCTGCACATACTTTTAAAAAAGGGTGTTCTGCTTTCATCGACCTCACAAGGCCCTTGTGCAGAGGTCTTTGCTTTTGTGTACACTGCTCTTGAAGTCAAGTGGAATTTGCTAGTGCAGGCACTTTTGGATGCAGCATCAAACTTGCAGTGAGGTTTCATTGCATGGAGTAGGTTTTGCAAATGACTGGCTTTAATTTGACCTTAGTACCATTAATCATTTGATGAGTGAATAGTGCTTCTGCATAGGCAAGCTTCCAACAAGCCATTTAAAAACACAAAAACAAATGAATGAAGCAGTCTTGTAGTTCTAGGTTCCCAGAATCCTCCGGAGCATTTTTCATTGAGGCATGTTGTTGTTCAGTTATTTGAATATAATTAGTTCTAAATTTTTTCTTTTTAATAATACAGGTGAAACTATTTTTATGCATTTAATTATCACAACATCTGGATTAATTTAATGAAATTTTATTTAAAAATGTAAAAGAAAAAGCAGTTTTAAAACCCATCAACAAGCACTATTATGCATATTAATTCTGTTAAAATATTGTACTGAGCAAATATGATCTTGCACTGAAAAAGTAACATCTACAGAAGAAACATTCCATCACATCAGTGCCGAGGGAACTGAAAAATTCTTACACAGTGTTAATACAGGGTACACAGACCTGTGCAGTATTTGACTGTACTGCTGATTCAGAAATCTCTACCCTTGTTTTTCAGGTTCACCTGAGACTTACTGGCAGCTCCACCACGTTTCTTTGAATGTCACGAGTAAATTCCGGGTTGTGTTTCAAGGCGTGAGAGGAAGTGGCTTATCAAATGGAGGCCTCTCTATTGATGACATCAACTTGTCAGAAACTCAGTGTCCCCACCACGTCTGGCATATCAGAAATTTCACACATCTCCTCAACACGAGTCCAGCAGGGAGAGATGGGCTAATATACAGTCCACCTTTTTACTCTAGTAAAGGATATGCTTTTCAGGTCAGCTTGTATGTAAATGGTACCACTGATAACCCATTTAATTTAGGAATATACTTGTCCTTGATTTCTGGAGCAAACGATGATCATTTGCAATGGCCCTGTCCCTGGCAACAAGGTACCATGATCCTGCTCGACCAGCATCCTGACATTCGTCAACGGATGTCAAACCAAAGGAGTATAACAACAGACCCTCTGCAGTCATCAGGTGAGCTAAAATCAAACATGTAGAACACAACCAGAAGACGAGGGGTCACATCTCCTCTTTGTGTAAATCGGTGCATTTTTTTTAGCTTCTGGAATGTTTCATATGTTTGCAGCAACAAAAATATTGACCCACAGACAAGAAAAAAATTAGCTGGGACTCTGGATTTCAAAGCTGCATTTGCATAAGAAGCAGGTGGATGATCTATTCCTAAAGTTTCTTTCATATGCTCTGTGAGGATACATTTATTTCTGTTTTGATGAGAATGGAAGTTTTCTGGAAGGCATGAAAAGAAAAATACTGAATTAACAATACAAGCAGTTCATACCAGATAAAAGTGCAGCTATCAAACAAACCCCTGCCCTCCTTGTCAAAGGTACAGTGATGTCAGCACAAGCCTCCAGATGGACAAAGTACTGATTCATATTATGTAATCTGTACTTGTTCAAGGTGTGAGAAGATAAGGGCCATCGTCCACAATAACTTGGAAAGGTGGCAGTTGAGGTAAAAAGTAACTCTGAGAAATTGTAGGAATCTCTACAGAACACCCACATTCAGCACTGGATAAAGTTTGGATTTAAGCCACAACGACTTTCTTTATTTTGCCAAAAGAAACCATCTCTGCCACTGAATTAGTTTTCTGGACTTTCAGGAAGGAAGGAAGGAAGGAAGGAAGGAAGGAAGGAAGGAAGGAAGGAAGGCAGGCACAAAAACATCCAATTCACATGATTATTTTAAAAGCAGTATGTTTTACATTCCTCTTTCTATGACACTGGCTCTTCATGAAAACCAAGTGGGTAATCTAGAAAGACTTAATGTCCTTTCTGTAAATGACAGACACGCCACACCGTATCCTCCCTAGATGTTTGAAAAAGCACATTTTCCCTGTGCTTTCTGCTGTTACAGCCAAAGTGCTTAGCCCTTTTCCTTCCCTGGCCCTGTGGGCATGCAGTCTGTTTGCCCTGTGCTCCTTCTCCCTGTTTATTCATATATTGCAAATAGCCCCAGATTCCCAAGGGAAGCCTTGTAACACACACTTTTTCTCTAACCAGAGAGGTGTGGGAGCAGGCAGTTCTTTCTCCCTCTGTCAGATTCTTTCATGGACAGTCAGGCTCAGTTTTGAGGTTTAGAACAGGGTGTGATGGAGCAGGCATCAGTGATCTGTGATTGTTCAGGTTGTTCAAATACCCTGTGCCCCACGTCTACCTCAAGAGATGCTTTCTTTTGAGAAGCACTGCATTAACTCATGTTACAGATGATTCACGTGCTACCTATCTTCTTGACCACTACACTTTAAAGAACTGGAAAGAAAATACAACAGATTTTCAACTAGCTCTGCAATAACCTCACCTCCAGCAGGTTCTTTTCTCAGTACCTCAGGCTAAACCAAGTCACTGAAGATCTCCATTGTCTTGTGCCTCTCATTGGTGGGGAATCTCAGGCAATTGAGGCTTCTGCTGAGAGACAAATCCAGAGTGGTCTCACATTCACATTCTTTTTTTCTCTTTTTTTTTTCCAGGATCCTCATCAAATTATACTTGGGATAGGCCAGATAAAGTGGGATCCGAAGCAACTTTTCCCAATGGAACTAAATACATGAGAGGTCCAGGAGCTGGAACAAGTGCATTTTTAACTCATGAGAGACTTAGAAGCCGCAACTTTATTAAAGAAGATGGTGTTTATATTCTTCTAACAATGGAAGGTACGTAAACATAGCTGATACTCTTTACAATGCAGTAAGCAGTGTCAAACACAAAGTCACTGGTGCCGCAGATATAAATACACATGATGTACTTTGCACACAAGCAGTATTTGAATTATGCCTATATCTAAAGTCAAGTCATATGTTTGAATAAATTTGTGAACAGGTACATGCACAGTATAATTCCTTTATCTCATGTGAAGGTGTACAAAACGATGCTAATCCTGTGCAAATTATTTTGAATAGAGTAATTTGAATAAAACTACCTGTTTCTGAAAAAAATCTAGAGGACAATTCCAAAGTACATCATGCTCCTGAAAGGTAAAAAAGACTGCCTATCCATTATACCTGTGGACAGGCTCATTGCTCTTTATTATTAGAAATTACCATTAGAATAAGAACAAAAATAATGTGGAGCAAAGACCTTATTTCTTGTGGGTTCACCACGCAGATATCTCTCACCTCCTGTCAACTGAGCCGAGTGTCACACCCACCGTTGTTACAACTCCGAGTGCCAGCACTGGGAACAGCACCACTGCATCCAACACCACCACGGGCAGCACCCCCCGGCCCGAGGACCCTGAGGGTCCGGCTTTCTGCCCCGACAACCCCTGCGAAAATGATGGTGTCTGTGTCATGGTAAACACAACTCCGGTGTGCAGGTAACCGCCTGGGTTCACTCTCAAATGCAATTTTGGGATGAGTAATGAGAGTTTCTAAAAAAATCAATCTTTGCTCCTAGTGAAAGAAAAGACAGACTGTAGCTGATTAAGGAAAGTACTTGCAACTGCTCCTATGAGACTGAACTTATGGCCAATTTGGGCAACAAAGCTCCTAACCTCAGCATTTGATCATTTTGAAGTACTCTGCTTGACTTCCCTGTAAATTATAATTTAAATGTGTTTATTATTTTCAGCAATGTATTACTCCAAGTCCTTAGAATTCCCTACAGCAAAATGTAGAAGAGCTGAATAAATGTAATTGAAAGAAAAGAGCATTTATATCAGTAGAGAAGATTTTTAATACTTATCATGTAGGAAGCAGCATAGACATTATTTTAAAATCTGATTCAGAAATAGTGTATTGTGCAAATTATGACCATGAATTACAAAGTGTAGTCACTTGCCTTTGAAACCAGCAGTGAAAGCTGAGGAATAAAAGACTGTTTGCCCTGCAAGAAGATTCATATCAACTTTTATTTAATTCTCTGTGGATACATTTACGTAACCCACCTGCCTGATTAGCATTTTCCAGCTCTCGAATAAGCTCTGAGGCTGAGGATTGTAACCTTATGATGCTGTGCCAGGGCAGGTAGACTGGGGGAGTGCTGTGAGGAGAACATAAAGGCCAAGAGCCACAAGAGTCAAGATGACTCATTAAGTGTTATATCTCCCCATTTAGAAACCTTTTAAAAAATAACTCTTGTGCAACTCATTAGAAGCAGGTCACAAATACGAGTAAATGTCAAGAGTTGGCTCCAAGAGGACAAAAATAAAAAATATGCCAAATATTATGCCTCATTTCAAAATTAGGGAAAGAGAACATTTATTTTCTGACATCTCTGGATTCCTTGAAGCTTTAGTGCCTTTGCGATCTGCTTCCTAGAGACATGTGTGACCAGCAGTCAGTTTCCACCCTGATTCTCTGTTGGGAAATGGGTGAGAATGTGATGCATCTGTGGAAGCTGAATCACCTGGAGTCCCCCCAGCAGGCAGTACCTTTGCAGCACACTGCAAACAGACTTGTTTTCAGGGCTGAGGTAGTCCTGAATCAATGGCTTAGACAGGAGCTAGAAAATCAGTACCTAAGGAATAAGCAAGGTTAGAAAGATGGGGGTGGGTGTGCAGTACTGCAGGGATGTATTTCTTTTTCAGTTAGATCATTTGGACCCTCGTGTGCTCACTGTAAAATGTTTCAGAGCTGACTGTGGTGCTGGGTAAGGTGACGGAATCAGAGCCTGGAGGTTGTTCTCAGTCCTAAAACTGGATGCCTGCTGGGCTGTTAATTTCTTTGCTTACCTGCTTCTTGGGGGAGGGCAGAGGCAGCTCTTACAAGTTCTTTAAATTTGAAAATTAAAAAAGAAAGGAAGCTCCACAGATCAGCTGCAACCAAGCATTAAGCGGCCAAGAGGATCAGGAAGGCATTTAGGTTTTCTGGCAAAGGCTCTCTCTGAAGGCACAACCTGTGAAACAGCTGGAAGCTGAAAGAAATACATTTAGGTGTGTAAGGACAGTGGGCTTAAAACTAAAGTTTAACTTTACTACTAATGTTAAAGACAACTTTAAATAGAGGTCCATTTTGAGATAACTTCATTATGCTTTGGGATATAGAAATTGCATCAGAGATGCCATTTTTCTGAAATAGACCTTTTCACACCTTTACTCTGTAGGTGATAGCACGTTTGTTCTTTTGCTTTCTAGATGTCCAGCAGGTGACAACTGGTGGTACATGGGAGAGAAGTGTGAAAGGAAAGGCTCAACTCAAGAAAATATTGTAATAGCTGTTTCTTCAACCATAACTGTGTTTGTTGTAATGCTTATTGTCACCATCACAACTGCAGTGTGCCTTAAAAAGAAATACAAAAAAGGAAGGGAGAGTAAGGACAGCCTGACTCTAGAAGAAGTAAGTATTTTGCCTCTTTCAACCAATACACACACACACGCACACATACCTATATTCACTAAAAAGTAAACAATCAAATTCAGTAAGAAGTAAATGGGAAGATGTCACCTTTTTGAAGCCTAAAGACTCAAGATTGGAAATTAAAGATCTCCATTAAGTGCCACTAATTTATTAAACACCGAAACCCCACTTAATTAAAAATCTGTTCTCCTCCTCCACCCCGCCTCCACTCTGCCCAATGACAGCCTACATTGAGTGGGATAGTGTGAACAAAGGGGTTCATTTTCAGTTCGTAGTTAAACCATATTTTCTGCTCAGTAAACTTGTATTTCATCTTTTACTGCCTATTCTACTAAAGATCTTCCCTTCAAATACCTGGATATGGTGCTGAAGAATGCATCCCAGAATGTCAAAACAAAAAGCAAATCTAAAAATGATTTTCCACATTCAAAGGCCATTTTTTTATGCAAGGCATGAAGCAGCCGTGGAAATCATGACTTAGGGAAAGGTGAAAGAAGACAGCAAGTTAAAAATGTCTAGATGACAGGATCAGAAATGCCATGTATTGGATAGAAGCAGCATTTGGGCATGTTTTCATAGGAATTTTCATACAGTCTGAGACACGTGGACTCTTACTTTAAATAAAGGCTTGTCTTGGAAATAACAAGAGTGACATAGTTTAGAGGGACTCACAAGGCAGAGGAGAAATTTTGTAAACAAACTGAAGAGGAATGTCCTTCCAGAGAGCACAGTTCCATTTTAAATTTTGTACTAATACTCATTGTGTGATACCCCACTGAGTTGCAGTACCTCTGTGCAGTGTCAGATACTTGACACTGCTACTTTATGACCTTCCAATAAATAATTTTGGTTTCTTTGCAAGTAATGCTCTTACATTATACACATATTTCCCTTCCCTACACACTTTTAAGATGTGGGTTTGTTTTTTTTTCCCCCACTTAGACTAAAACATCCCTCTGAAGATAATGCAAACAAGCATCAAAGACACAAGATGAACATCACTGCAAAACCACAACTACGTCATCATTCTTTCTGTTCCTTTTATCTCAACCATCATGATAAAAGTTTGTAAAGTCTGGAAAATAATTCATCATCTGGATGAAATACTGTGCTAAAGTCAGTGGAGTGTCTGACAGTGCTGTGTATCATCATGCAATGGAGAAAAATGGAAATGCATTGTGTGACATGGCTGCCCTGTCCTTCGAGCCTCCCTGAACATGAAGAAAACATGAAAACTGCATCCTGAATTTCAGTCAACACAGGAAAGTCTAAGTTTGTTATATTATCATTATACAGTTGACTATAATAAAGGGGAGCTGGACCCTGTGTTCACAGCGTGCCCAGCAGTTCTCAGCCCTGCTGCAGCTGTCAGTCAGTAGTGTGAGAGTTTGTGGAGTGTGGGAGCGTCTGGTTCATTAAGTTATTTGGTTGTGATCTACCCACTGTAAAAGAAATAACAAGTAATGAAGAAAGTGATAAATGAACCTCACAGACACACAAACATTAATGAGGAAGTCACAACAGAGATAATAATGAGGATCCAGAATGCTTCAGCCACTGATTGATGGTCCATTAGAAGAACTACTCAGGCAGAACCCTCAAGAATGTCAACCTGAACAATTATTAACTGATAGGAAGGGGAAGATAGGATTAACATGAGTGTTGTGGAAAAGCTGAGGCTGCTTGAGATAAGGGCTATCTGAAAAGGTTTGTGGATTTATGTAAAAATGACTATGGGGTGTTTAGGGGAAGGATTAAAAGAGCCAAAGAAAAGTGGGGGAAAATGGGGCCAGTAACTGGAGAGACCCACCTGCAAAAGAGATCTGTGTGCCAATGACCAGAGGAGACCACAGGTCTTAGGGCTCATGAATCTAGGTACTAGCACATGGAGGGACTTGCATGGAAGGGTCTGTGTGCCAGGAACTGGGGGGACTGTGGGCCATAGGGCTTGTAGGTCCCTCCAGCAAGTGGAAGGATTGGTGTATATGTTTTGTATGAGTCTTGAAAGGTCCAGGTGCCAGCAGCAGCTGGAGGGATCAGGCTGTGTGTGGGTGTGTAAGAGGTCTAAGTGCTGGCAGCTGGAGAGAGAGATCTGTGTGTGTTAATATTTCTTCAGTGAACTTAATCCTCTGTGTGTGTGTGCACATAATTCACTAGCAAACTTCAAGCTGGACTAGCTGGTGAGTTGGAGGAAACATTTCCACATCTGGAGGACTCAAACATCACACTGCCCTGTCTGGTAAGCAGAAGGTGACTTGTATACCACTGCCAGAAGCCCCAGGCACAGATATGAAACAGGTTTAGAGGCCATGCTAACACTGAAGGGGACTGTGCGTGTTTGAGTGTGCTTCTGGATGTGCAGAATGAGGGCACACACTTTCTCACCAGAGAACCTGCATTCTGATTTCCTGGAGGAGAGGAAGAGGACGGGGCTGTGTGCCTTCTGTGAGTTTGGGTAGCATTACAGAGGGCTGTGCTGCCCAGGCTGCTCTGGGTGTGAGTGCAGCAGCCTGTCCAGGCAGCCACTTCAGGGACCCCTGTGTGTGTGTCTCAGAGTGTTTCTGATCCAGCCTTGCTGCCAGGCCTGCGAGCTGCAAGAGGAGAAGCAGCTGGATCCTTAGGACTGGGACGTAGGGATCACCTTGGGACCATTCCTGGGCTGGGCATGTTGGCTGGGGGGGCAGATCCTGGCCCTGGGAGATTTAGCAGCTCCCTTAACACCCCTGAGCAGCAGGGCTATGATTCAGCAGGATTTAGAGAAAAAAGTAAGCATGGAAATAAAAGGGCCAGAGTAAGCAAAACATCCCTCCCTGAGGACACTTTGCGGAGGGAGATGGCAGCCACCATGGGCAGAAATCATCACATTTGCAGTGTTTTGGAGGGGGGCTGTGAGAGACAGGAGTGCCAGTAATGGAAATGTCAGGTTACACCAGATGGTTGGTAGACTGGTGTGTGAATGTGTTCACATTTAAAGGTCAGCAGCTACTTTGATTGCCTGGGATGGGTGTTGATGATCTTAAGATTTGTCATGCAATTTACCCTAACTCTGGGCAAGAGCAGTTCAAATGTATGGAAATTTGATGAGGGAGCAAGTCTTCCTCTGAATGCTACTGCACAGCACAAAGGAACAAATGTGTATTCTTCTGTATCAACGCTATATATGTAGTCCTTCTCTGATTCATATTCTCTGAGATGTAGTTGTATTTAAAGCATTCATAGCTGGATTTATTAGCTTTTGTTGGAATCCAAAGATTCATGAAAACAGCCAGACAAAATTAACAAAGATTTTTCAGAGCTAACAAACATCCTAGATAGGAAAATACCCTACTATAGCTGTCTTAAAATAACTTTCCTATTTCCACACGTCTTCATCAGCAGTTTTCATGCAAATAATCCTCCAAATGTGCCTTCAATTAAGATATGCACATAGATTTACATGGAGTTAAGAAGACACAAATGAGACTGTTCATAAATTCAACCCTGGCTACAATCCTTAACATTATAAACTGTGAGCATTTTATAACTTCAAATGTGAGGTACCAGATTTGTGATTGTAGAGATCATTTATATTTTTGAAATCCAGATTACATGAGATACTTACCTGTACTTTCATCAGAAGAGAGCTTGATACACAGAGCAGTGTTACAATATAATTTCAATACATTGCGGAAGATAAAAAGTCCATAGGGTATATCCTGAATTGTTAAACTTTCATGGGAAAAAATCTTAAGCTTCTGTTTATTCATTTCAAACAGGAATCAGTGAAGAGCATGGTTTAAAACTGAATCTCCCAGCCAGAGAGTGTGAACAACTCACTTCTGTAGAGCCAAAAGAAAAGTTTTTTTAATGTCCTTAACTGACCTAAAAATATTCAAGAGGAGGTTTTTTTTTTTTCAATTTTACAATGCAGAAAAATACTCAGGAAATGCAGAATGAGATTCAATATTACACTTTATTGTGTATCACAAAAGTTAAGCTACCAGCTCAAGTACCTGAACAAATACATTTTTCTTAAAAAGACGTAGCACAAATGACTTAATGATCTTAACTTTGGAGATGCACATTTAACACATTTACAGATAATATGGATACTTGTCCCAGGTCAGATACTGTGTTGGTTGGTCAGAGAGCTACACATGGGCTTGCAGCCTGGGTGTTTACTTTCCTGGAGCAGGTTTATTCACAGAAAGTTTTACTAAAAATCTTTACTGTAAAGATCTCTCTGTAAAACCACTGAGATACTAATGTGATCCTAAACCCCGCCAGTGTTAAATCTGCAAAAATCTATTTATCTTTTCTGTCCTCCTCACACTGTAGTGATTCAGGTTGTGATTTACAACAAGGATTTAGTCTGCCCACATGCCTGCTCAGGCACATTCCACCCTCTGCACTCCAGGACTAGTGTGTAAACTCCCTTACTGGCTTCCCACAGTATGCAGGACAAGGGCTTGGGCTGCGGACAGTGACCCCATGGGTCAGCTGCCCTGCTCCTGTTCCTCATTCAAGAGCAGATCTCTGCATCTCTAGCAAAGCCCCAGACCTAAGTGAATGTTTTCTTTTCCCCTCCTTTTCTGGGCTCCAGACTTGCTGTACAGCTGGACCCAGCAGAGTATGTGCACATTGCATCCAGAACTGTGTGCGTGACTCATTTCCCACTGCTGAGCCTATCAGGAGTCACAGCATGGGCTTAAAAATAAACTAACTCCAGTATTCAAGTCAGTGGCTCAGGTGTGGAATAATAAAGGAAGAAAAACAAAGGTGGGTCATCATTCTAGCTACTTCTTGGTCTTTCTTCAAGAATCTCAGCACTGCAGAAAATCTTTTAGTCATGCCACCTACTATGCTAAACCGGATACACAGCCTTCTGTTCCTGAGACATGCAAACCAACTCACTGCTATTTGCATCACACAGATCAGCTCTGCTCAGTTTAGCTGCTGCACAAGTAGCAAATTACTGAGTCATAATGTCTGAGTCTGGCTGGCACAGCATTGTCTAAATGCAAAAAAGGGACTGATCCTAGACACCAGCCCTCCTATTTCAGCTGAGTGTGTCAGGTGTCTCGTGCCACCCACGCCAGGCAGACGGTCCCAGGGTGCAGGGCAGGAGTCATGACTTGTCATTTTCTTCAAGTGCAATTCAGAACAGAGAAGTAGCTTTCTTCCTTTTTATTTTCCCCACGGGTCTCCTTACCCACTGCTATTAGAGCTCAGTCTTTTGCTAAAACAGAGATGCCATCAGCTGAACTACCTTTGATTCTGATAAATAGGATCGTAATTCTCCTCTCTTCTTGGACTGCATTTTCAAGTTATCTTAGGGGCTGGTAGTACAGACAGCTATGTCTCAAAAGGAGAACATGACCAACAATTAAAGTGCCTTTTCTGAAACAGACAGCGCTGTTTTTCAAATCTAGAGTTATTGCTTAGAGACTTTCGTAGTATTTGATGCAGTTATGGCAAAATATCTGTATTTTGCTCTTAGTATGAGCAAAATTTTGAAGATTGTACGGTGATGTCATTTTCCCCTCTTCTTTCAATGACATAGATTCTAGTTTATTGCAAAAGACATCTCTAAAGTTGAGATTTAAGGGTTTGTTTCCTGCAAGAAGATTATGAATTTTTTTTTTGCAGCAGACAGATTCCATGTGGCTGCTCTCCTTGTCTTCTCCCTTTTCTGAGCATCAGCAGAAATAACTCGGAAAAAACAATGACCACAGCAACTCAGACTGAGTACTACTTACACCAGGTACACTCTAACTGGTATCATAAAGGCTGCAGACAGCTTTACAGGTTTACATTGGAGTTCTCATGAATTTCTAAACTTCTATGGAGATGAAAAGGTCCATGCTTGATCTATGCCTTTGACTTCACCTACTGTGAAAACAAAATAGCATCTAAGAAGCTTAACTGGAATGTCTGGAACTTAAAAGAACAAAATCAAACCTCACTGTTTCCCAAGGTTGCAATGCTTAATCCCACAATACATAAACATGGTCACTCTTCCAATGCAATACTCATGGGAAAAAAGAACTGTGTGCTCTTTATCAGATTTGAATCTTATCTCTAAACAGTTTGATGAAATATTTTGACTAACTTCTTAATGATAGCCTTTCTACTTCACAGTTACTAATGTGTAACTAGAACCAGCCACCTTCTTCTGCTAGAGCTCTGTGTATGTGCACTTGCCCTTGATTTTTTATTTTAACACCATCTGGATCTATGAAGTCTGTGCTACAAAAAGCCAGGTCAAAACTTGCCAGAAGCACATCTCCCTCTTCATCTCTACTTTTTTCCCCCTCCTATACTTCTCACCATGTTGTGAACATTTGGCTTTGGAGGCAGCTTTCACTCATGTAAATGATATTTGCTTGTTCAAAACAGAACATTATAAATTACATAAAAGTAACATTGCAACTCCAGTTTCATTTGTTAAGAAAGCTGTTAGTTTATTAAGTTTGGTAGTTATTAAGTTGTTTAATAAAATTTGTTTATTAACTATGGAAGGAGTCTCTGTTGCTCTTTAGAAGAGTCAGGTTTCATTCTGGCTGCTACTGTCATGGTTTCATCACCAGAAAAGGTTTGTCAAGGTAAGCTGGAGGTAAGGAGAGAAAAAGAAAATAAAAGGGTTGACTAGGCCAAAAGAAAAATGACCATGCTTAAGTCTTAGCAGGTGTGATCGGGAGGACTGAGAAAAGAAAAGCTGCTGGGATAACACAGCATGAATTTTCTTAAGGGAAAAAAAGCTCTAAGGAAAAGAAAAACTTAAATTGAGGTAGTGAACACCTACTATGGGCGTGATAGTCTGTCTACAGGCCATGTCTCCCAGGCAGATTCCTCCTGCTCAGCAGCCCACCCGTTTGCTCTGCTTTTCACAGGTTGCCAGCTCACAGCGAGATCGATTGCCACTACTTGTGTCCCTTTTAAACCCATTGCCATCAGCTTACAGCAATGCCCACGTCTCTCACTTACAAGCGAGACCTCCAGCTGCCCCAAGCCCAGGGCTGCAGGACCTCTTTAGGCAGCTCTCTCCCTTAGGAAGGTCTGGGAAACTGACAGCGAGGGAGCTGCAGAGCTGGCATGAGCATCACACAAAACAGCCACTGGGAGCTGGAAGACTGAGGAAAAAGCTGGAAACAGAACCCCTTCCATGGACAAAGCCATGGTGGTATCTTGTTGTGCCAGCTCTGCCGTGCCCCTGTGGAGGGCTCATCCCTGTGGAAGCTGCAGCTGGGAGCAACAAATAAAAGTGGTTCTTGCCTTGGAGGATTCACTGGAGGAAGCGGTGGAGACCGAATCTGTGTTTCACACAGACACTGAAGACTGGATTTTGTCCTGCTCCCTTGGGAGGGAAGTCACTGTCCCGCACACAATCCCCCTTTGCCAGGAAGCGGGGCTGGCCCTTCCCGGTGCTCTGCCCCACACTGGCTTCCCTGGCCAGGTCCCACATGGTGGGAGCGACTGCAAAGAAACTTGATTAACATTAAACCTCCCCACCGGCAACAGCCTGTCCATGGAAGATCTGCAGATCACTGTGTGGCA
Source organism: Edolisoma coerulescens (assembly GCA_013397115.1). Taxonomy (NCBI): domain Eukaryota; kingdom Metazoa; phylum Chordata; class Aves; order Passeriformes; family Campephagidae; genus Edolisoma; species Edolisoma coerulescens. The sequence continues at coordinate 117,299 of VWZW01002517.1, read as the reverse complement.
ACCACCTTCCCCCCAGGAGCAAGCTTGAGCTTTGGAAGAAATTTGAGTTTCTGAGCAGTACAGATAGCCACAAATGCATCCATTTCGAGTGCAGTCCCAGCAGCCTCTAAGAAATTTCTGAAGTGAAATGTGGGGAAAGGAGAAATAGAGGTTTATTTACTTTTTTTTCCCCTGGGGGTTCAAATGAGCAAGCCACTCCACCCTTTGTGCTAAGAAAGTCATAAAAATGCTTTTCTTTACACTGTAATAATACCTGAGTGCCTAGATCTGGTTGCTCCACTTGTTTCCCTAAAAGCAAGTTATCTTGGCTTCCACTTGCCTTGATTTATACCCATACTGCACAAACCACTTTGCAGGTGTGTCAGATTGCTCTCAGATCGGCTGTGGTCAGGCTCACTCCTGTATTTGCTTTCTCACTTATTTCCCACAGCATCTCAATGATCTGGAGGACTAGGACAGGCTGGGTTGAAATGAACTTCTTTTTTTTCCATTCCACAAATATTCTTCGGCTATAAAACACTTTCCTACTTCTTATTAGGTGTCATCAAAACCATTTTGAGGCTTTGTTACCCAAGCCCTCACGGGCTGGGGTGCAGGAGCTCAGGTACATTGGGTGCTGGCTGATGCTCACATGGGTGCACAGTGTGCAGCCCCTTGCACGACAGGAGGGTTTTAAAGCTCAGAAGATGGAAAGTTTGATATCTTTGGAAATGCAAGGCTGAGCATCAGTTTCTTAATCAGCAGTTACAGCTGCTGTCAACTGCCTTCCTGGCAACCCCCTGCTGATGGTGGCAGTGGTTTAGGGAATGTTTTGCAATTCAAAGAACACCTCTTAAAGGGGAAAGCAGAGCACTTTGCCATTTTCCAGCCTTTTGCACGCTGATTTTAGAACAATGAAAAAACCTAAATAGCCTAAAAGGCAGTAGAGAAATCCTGACCTTTCTTTGCTACCATTTTATTCAGCTTACATGTGAATGATTGAATTGTGCTGAATAGCTGGTGTCTGTGAGTGCATGATTTCCCTTAGTTTATTAAACAGGAGTGCAGGAAACTCCTTCCCCACCACTTTGTCTTTTGTCACAAGAGGTGCTGAAAGCATTTGAAATTTCAGTAGCTACTGGTGAAGTAAAAATATTTTTTGGACATCTCTCTCAAAGGTCACTGCGTAAGACAGAGCGGGGTACTCCTGAGGGTCTGGATCATCTCAGATGGAGCCACGCAGTAGCAGGATTAGCCTTGCCAAAGATCTTTTCCCAGCTGTAGAAAGGCTTATTTGTCATTAAACCTCAGACTTTGGTCATATTTAAGAGCACATCAACTCCATGCAAATAAAAACAAAAAACCTTTTATGGAAGGGGAAATGTGGATCCCAGCAGCCAGAGCCCTGAATCCTCTCCATGGATGTGCAAAAGAAAGGGCAGGAGGAGCATCGTGGTCACCTCCTTCTGATCCAGGACTGCAGGATGCAGGTCCAGGCCTCTGAATTGGATGTTGGTGATAGTCACTAAATATTTACTTCTGCTGTTGGGCTAATTGCCCCAGTACTCTGGAATCTTGGTACTTCCAAGCTCTGGCAGGAATGAACTTGAGTGAGATGAATTTTCAAGCACTTACAAATTAGTTTTACAATTAATTTCCCAAATACTCCTGGGAAATCGGTTTCCTCATTTATTGGAAAGAGTGAAATCAGTACTACTAGGGGGCTTAAGTAAGGGCAAAGAATAAATTCCTGTCAAATCAGATTGAGAAAAGGCAACCCACCAGCACCTGTTAGCTGGTTTGATATTTTGCTGCCCCAGTGGTGTTGTTTAGTCCAGCAGTCACAACCAGGGAAATGCCACTTGGTGTGAGCAAACCCAGGACCTCTGTCAGTGCTGCTCTGCCACGGCCACAACCATTGACGAGACACTTTTTCCCCCTCGGCCCCCAAAATCCCACAGCTGTTTGCAGACAGACCTCAGTAGCTGGGTGATGGTGGTGGCACCAGGAGTACCAGGAGTCCCTGATGATGGGTCAGGGGATGCTAACCCTGATCTTGCTAAATACAAGGAAATATGGAGCTGTGGTGTCAAAAATTGCAGATTTGCAGGCAGCTGAATGACGTTTACAGCCAGCTTTTATGTGCTACCACTTGATCTTCATAGTGAGTACTTTTTATTCAGTGTTTTCTGAGCTCCTTCACTGAGAAAAGAGGAAGATGCCTTTGACAGTGTTCCAGGTATGTTGAGAAGTGTCGAAGCTATTCCTGCTTTCAAGTAATGAAGATCAAAACTTAAAAATTTTAAAACATTCACTTAAACCTTGTAAATACCTTGAAACATCTTTACTACGTATCTTTTCCTCCTTTTATTTTCATGTGTTATTCAAAAACTCAGCTTCCATATAAATGTCATGAGATGTAATGTTCTGCTTCAGCTTAACGGGAGAGAGCTGTGAGCAAATCAAATCAACACTTTTCTTTATTCCAGGTACAGGAGCCTGCCATGCTTGACCAGGATCTCTGAAAACACAGGTCCAGGCAATGGACAGAAGACAAAGCATTGGAGAAACGTGCTCAAGCCTTAAAGATCCCAGAGCTGAAGGGTTCTGGTTATAGAATTTTAGTTTGCTTTTTTTTTTTTTCAGCATTTCCCCTCTGGAGTGCTTCTGAGTCCTTGCAAACTTTGAAGTCTTGCAACACTAATTAGCTTCTAAACTGCTTAATTACTTGTAAGGTTATACCAACAGTATTGGTGTGTATTATGATTGCAATTTTCATTTCAGTCTCAAACTGGAAGGAAAAGAAACACAAAATGGCATTTCTATGGTCAAGACTGTAAAAAAAATATATAAAAGAACTAAATTTGTTTTCTTAAGGAGAAGTTTATATTACTACAGTATTATTGCGTATCTAACACTCCTCTAGACAATAGTACAACACAGGTGGATTCTAAAGACATCCTCAGAAATTCTACTGTTTCAATAAATGAGATGGCAATGCTCAAAATATACTTTCCTTTAATGAGAGTTCTTTCTTCAGAATCCTCCCAGAATAAATATTTAATGTTTTTTTTTTTTAATTTAAGATTTCATTCCATATTTCAAAGAAGCTTGCCTGTGTCCCACCTAGCTTTGCATTTCAATAAGGGACCAATTTCTGGCTTTATTAAAGCTTTAATAGAGAGTCCTTTGGATTGCAAAGTGCAGCAGATCCATTAACACGTCCTCGAGTGCCATTAGACAACTGCTTTGAACTTTTGTGGTTCCACGTGCGCCACATTTGGGTACGAAGCAAGGCAATGCAGGTGCTGAGCAAGTGCTTTGGACAAGGGGTTATTGGGCAACAGATCCCACCGGTACTGACGTGGTTAAAATGCCACAGCAGGGCCCTGCAGAGGAGGTGTTTCAAGTTGTCCTCTTCAGGAGAGAAAAGACATACTCCAAAGATTTGACACGGATTATTGTTTTAGGCTGATCTGTCTTTTAAAGGAAGTTATCAAATATTTGATTGAAACTCTGTAGAGGAACAGAGAGCTTGATTTATGTAAGGAAGCTGACATCTCTGCCAGGAGCTGTTCTGGAGCAGGTTAGCGTTTGCAGCTAATGTAACTTAATTATGGGTGCTGAAAACAAAGCATTTAGGAATGAAGTCACAACTGAACAGCCACCGTGACTGCAAGTGACAGAAGTAGAATAGTTCCATCAACTTCAGCGATAAACTGAAGCCCATTGGTGAAATCAGTGGGTGTCTCGCCCGAATGAGCAGCGCAGGATTAGACTCGATTGCGCATCGTGCCAGCACTAGTTGGGAACATAGAACAGATGTCAAGTAAATAGGGAAGTGTGGGACAAAACAGAAATAATTGTAAAAATGTGCCCAAGGATAAAATAAATTGATCCTAAGACACTAACAAACATTCTTGTATAAGGCAAAATGAGTCTTTGTACTGGCTTGGCTTTTATTTTCTTGCTAATATTGCATAACAGAACCACGCTGGCATGATGAGGAGGGGGGATAATAAAATAACTTATCAATGCACTATTAACTCTACACGCTCTTACCTAATAATAAGATATTGATGTCTCCTTTAATGCATGCCCCATTGTTGAGAACTTTCTCATTACCCTGCAGTAGCATACACAAAATGGCTTTTTTAATATGCTCATGGCCATGAACGTTTGGTGCTAAAGGCTTGCTTAAATGGTCAAAGATACCCTATTTAAGAAACAGCAAACACTTACATTGCACATTACCGACATTAAATGCAATCTCATTATCCATTAGCCAGTATTAGTGCAATTTATATCTTACTTTGGTTTGAGTTTTGCAGAATTTCTTGATCTTTGCCACATCTTCAGTTGAGAATGTGGGTGCTATTTCTTTGCTCATCAGTTTGTTATTATTAGGCAGCATTATTGTCCTGGGTATTTTCCTGCAGATGCAGAGAAATGTCACGAGATTAGCGATTAAATAAATACTGGACCATTGTTTACGCAATACAAAAAATAAAATTCAAAGAAATTATTAGGTTTATCCATTTTATTATGGCTCAGCAAGTGAAGTCCACACTGCAAGAGGATTCAGTGAAGTTCCAACATCGGCCTCTGCAAAGAGGGCTCATGGAAGAGCATCTCAGGACCCATCTCAGGGGGCACCCAGTTTTTGCTGAGGAGGGCCCAGGGCCAGGTAATGGGAGGAAATTTGTCAAAGAGGAGATGGAATCAGGTGGAAAGGGTTGGTCTCAGCTCCAGGGGAGGCGTGGCAACCACCTCCGACAGGGAGCAGCCGGCAGCGGCTGGCACAGGCCAGGCCAGCTCCTGGGATCCTTCTAAGGGCTGGAAGCCATGCTGACAAGAACTTTTTAACTGTTTGGTAAATGCCAGTCCCTGCCATAGGACACCAAGCCAGTGCTGGTGGCAGCCTCTGCTGCTGCCATGTCCATCCACGGAGAGTTTTATGACCGCTGATTCCTCCTGCACACTGGCCAAAAGAAATAGATTTTTCTGGAAATACCTTCCACGTGGTATTTGTAATATTGCAAGCAGACCGTTTGCTCTTGAGACATAGGGTGTGTGGATATTTCCCCACTGAGGAGGAGGAGGATGGATGGCAACTCTGGCAGCTACACAATGGTTCGTTGGGGAAAGGAGAATGCAAGGGCTCACAAGTTGCCTGTATTTTTATTCCAGTGCCTGCTTCAACCTGAGCTGCAGCCAACGCCTCGAGGAACATAAGGACAGCAGGATCTGGAGAGACATCTGCCTGGAGATGCCCCCTCTGCACTGAGGGACAGCAGCTCCTCACTGCAGCCATGGGACCAGGCAGGGGGCACCCAGCGAGACCAGTGCTAGCAGCAGAGCAGGGGGAAATGCTGTATTAATTCTTGCCATTAATACTTACTGAGCAAGGAAACCCAACAACCAGTGCATATTGCCTTTTATACAGTCGAGAGACAAAACACAGACCAAGTTACACAAAGCTTAAATCCAAAATAATTACATTTTGTCACAATTCCTTCCACATAGTCCAAGCCACCAAGGAAGCGAGCTGCCAGCAGCCAAGGAGAGACACGATTTGCTCCACAGCTCCCTTCAATCCAGCACAGAAACCTCCAAATGTTTGAAACGGGGAGCAAGTAAATCTTTTAATGCTCTCTGAAAAGCAATCAGCTCACCGAACGCATCATTCAGCAGCCTCTAATATAAAATAATTAAACCATGAAAAGCTGCTGCAGTAATCTTACTTAAAAATCCCAAATTCCTTTACATTTTGAGGATCTGATGGCACTGACTCCCAGCCAGACACACACAGGCAGGGCAGAGACCGCGGGAGCTTCTCACAGCTCAGCTGAACAACCTCTTCCACTCCTTGAGCAGAGGCAGCTTAACTTTATGAAGATTTGTTGTTGCAGCACAACTATCCAACAGATACAGCTAAATCCAAATTCATTTCATTTCCAGCCAAATTATATTTTGATGCAGGTCACTAGAAGCTAATCTTTCATCTCTGGTTTTCATACATGAAAATGAAAAAGAAGAAGAATTTCAGATTAAGCAGCATTTATCTTACTAAATAGAATTAAATCAAATGGAAAATTGCATGAAGAAACTCAGTTAAAACAATTAAATTAAAAAGCCCTTTACCTGTGTGAATGTAATCTTTGATTTTCTCAGAAGAGAAGAGAACCTTATTATTAAGCAAACTTAAAAGGGATCCTGGATTACCCTTTCCCCACTTCCCTGTGCTTGAACTGTCAGTCTGTCTTCATGAGCAGACTTTGCTTCCTATCTGTCAGGCAAGTTCACTTGCTTGTTCTCACATGCCAGAAAAACTCGAGTATTCAGTATTGCAGGAGCACTTAAGCTGTATAGTAAGCAGGAGATGAGTCTTTTATTCGTGACTTTTTTTGTTAGTTACATGCATATATAGACAGACACACAGGTGCATACACACATCTGCATTCAGTAATACAACACAGCTTCAGCAAAAATCTGAGCTCACTGGAAGCTGGCCTGCATTTAGCAACTTCTTATTGATGCTCTGACAGCTCCAGTCTGAAATAGCTTGTGGTAAGTACTAAAAATGAAGGAATAGCAAAGCTTTCTACAAGACACCTATTTAAAATGCTCTCACAAGTATTTCAGCTTAACTGAAGAAATTATAATTCTTTTTTTTATCAAAAAAACTCCAAGACTTACATTACATCACATCAATTAAAAATACATTTATGATCTTGGCTTATGGCAAAAGGGAGAGCAATAGGCAGTTGCTATTTTGGAGAACAGCTCTCTGGGAAGAATTTTTCTGATATATAACACAGGCCTAAGAGGCTCAGTAATGCCTTGGGTCAAATTTTTGGTGATGAACATTACCTTAGTTTCTTGGCTGGAATCCCCTCTGGCTTCTAAAAATCCGATTTCATTTCAAGGCAAATTTTGTCTTAGAAATAAACGCAGAAAACCATGCAATAAAGTTGGTTTCACAGAGAACTTGAGAAACACTGAGATTTGGGGTCCAAATTTTTTTTTGTTCCTTGGTATTTGGGCACTTTTCCTCTAAATCCTCATGAATGAGTTGGTGCAAACTGCATCCCTTGTCAATTGGGAGGGATTTCCTTACCAGTCAGGAAGAAGCCTCTCCTAATTCCAAGTGCTCCACACATTATTGCATGAATGTCAAGCTCTGTGAGTACCAACAGAAAGTTGTAACACCTCAGAAAAGCATCCAAGGACAAAAATACCAGAGGCAGAGTCACATACTGCTTACAAACACAACATACTGACACTGTTTTAGTGGCAGCACTGGGGTCTTTGAATGCATCTGTTCCTATAACCTAGATTTTTGCTTAGCACTTCTGAACAAAATCCAACATAAGCCACAGGTAAAAATTTGCATTTTAGCATGAGACTTCAAAACTCATTAGTGAAGACAGTGACTTTTAAACACAAAATACCCCTACTGTCTCTGAAAGCCCCTGGAGATGGGGAAAGCAGTCACAAAAAACATTCTGGTGTTTCCTGCTCCCATTCCCTTGACATGCCCTTTGCTCGGGGCTGCTGCAAGGGAGGTGATGCCAGGCTGCAACCTCAGGCTGAGGTGCTGTGGCTCGGCTTGCATTTGTTCTTGTCCTGTATGTTGTTGGTCCTTTGTGTTTGGAGATGAAAGGCGCAGTGCGACAGACAGGCCTCTCCCCTCCCCTTTAGAAACTGCCTCCTCATCTCTGGTTTTCCACAGTTCAAACGCAAGACTTTGAAAAAGATTTCAAAGCTGCACCTTGTATGTGGAAATTCATGGCTTTGGGCAGGTTCATGATCAGGCCTGAAATTTCAAGCTTAAGATTAAGAACCTGCTGCCTAAATGTAGATAGTTTTACTTGTGCTTTGCCTTTCTCTGTTTTTTAAACTGCAGTGGGGTATTTTGCAAGCATTAGTTACCTGCTTTTATATGTGGATATCACCATACTTGATTCCTTCAAGATTTTCAGGCGTGGTGGAAGCCAAACTCATGTTTATCTGCAGTGGAAGCTCAGAGGTTAAAGATCTGAGAGGAAGAGAGGTACAGACAGCAGGAGCAGGTCAGGAAGAGAATGAGGTTTGATGGTGATGCCTTAGGTTTTAAATTTATGTTTTCCAAATCCTGCACTGCCTAGTGTGTAACTCTGAAGTTTTGTGTGGCCTGTTAGCTACTGTTCTCTCATGCTGGTTAGGCATAACAAAGCTGCTCCAAGCTTACTCTTCAAGGACACACAGACTGTCCTAGGCCCAAAATATGTAAACTAAGGCCTCTGAAGAGGAGAGACAAACTTGGGGTAATTACATCATTAACTGGGGTTATAATTGGAGAATTAACCCTGATATGCAAATGGACCAAACTTATAAAAGTGTGAAGAACCCGTGACCCAGGGTCGCTCTTGGGTGGAGCCTTTGGCCTGCCCAGGGTGTACCTTTGAAGGCCCTTCAAAGAAATACCTACTTTTATTCCCTTATTCTGGTCTCTGTGTTTTAGGTGGCCACCTCAGGGCATCAGTGGGACATGGCACTAGGGCTCCATGTGGGACCAGATTTGGGCAGCCACCCACCCCCGCAACCACACCATCACTTGTGGCAAGAGGCACCCAGTCAGGCTCTGAAGACCAAAAGGCAGCAAAGGAGGGTGACAAAATGAAAGGATATGTTGGGTCAGGTTTGTAGGTGATGTTGGGAAACCTGGATTTGTACTATTTGTTCCTTTTTTAATTTGTACAGTTTTTATCCTTGGCCTGCCACATTCCTGCTGGAGGATCAGTTTCCAAGTCCTAGTTTTTAGCATAGTACCAGGAGCTCAGATTGAATTGTATAAAATAAAAATGAACATTTTAGAATCTGTGAAATGACACTTCATTTTTCAGTAAACCAGCTGTAGCAGAGAAGAATCAGAAGAAGAAACAGTATGTACCCTTACATTTTTTTAAATCAGGAAGGAAGGGTTATTGGAAGCCTTACTCGATAGATAAGATAAAACTTGAAATATCACTGCCTTTTATTAAAGGAAGCAGAAGAGAAAAATGTTTCAGCAATCAACAGGAAGGCAAGAGTAATTGTAGACCTACACAGATGCAGAGAGAGCACAGTGCCCATCTCTATTGCAGCTTCACCCATTTGTTAGGAAATGAGACATATCAGAGCCGTGAAAATCAAACTCCTATTAAGACAGGCCAAGAGTTTTGGTTGCTCAGCCTGGAGAAGCCTCCAGGGTGACCTTGGTGCGGCCTTTTAACGTATAAATGTGGCCCACAGGAAAAAGGGAGAGAAGGTTTTTATCAGGATGTGTAGTGAGAGCACAAGAGGCAGTGGTTTTAAACTGAAAGAGGGTAGATTAAGCTTGGACATAAGGAAGAAATTTCTTATGATGGGGCACTGGAACAAGCTGCCCAGAGAAGTTGTGGATCTCTTTAAGTGCTCAAGGCCAGGTTGGATGGGGCTTGGAGCAACTTTGTCTAGTGGAAGGCAGGGGGTTGGATGAGATGATCTTTAAAGGTCTCTTCCAACCCAAAGGATTCTATCATTCAATGAAATACTAACCCAGTGGGATTTTTCAGTCTTTTTTTGATAAAAACACCCATGTTTTTCAGGAGGAAACTGGAGAGCCAGTTACCAGGATGGCCAATGTCTCATTTATAAGGAGCAGAGGCTACTATCTAGGACTAGCATTTAGGATAGTTTCTAGCTGTCATACGTTTCTCCCACTTGCAGAGCTGCAGTTAAATAAATAAATTAGCCAAGACATATGCAGTTCTTCAGGGCTCTTCCAGACATTCTGCCAGGTCTTACACTGTTGACCTGTTAAGAGTTTCCTCCTGCTTTCTGTTTGCACTAGTCCACTGGAAACCCGGCCCTGGAGACCTGCCTCACTGACCACCATATTCATTAAGAATAATTGCTGACACTGTACAATGGAACAGCACCAGCACAACTAAAACAGCTCCTTCTCATGACAGAGCTTTTGTGGGGTTGGCAGAGAGGCCTAGTGAGGTCCCTGAACCCATCCATCACCCACTGCAGCCCCTCCAGCTGGTTCCATCCCCTGCGGCCATGTGCCAGCCTGACACTGTGTGACACGTACAAGTACTACAGCAGCCACTGTCACACACGGCCAGGGGACACGTTCCTCCGCTTCACTGCCTGCTCCTTAGGCTTGGCATCTTAGAAATGTTTTCTTCTTTGTCCCTATTTTCTTCCCTTTTTTTCTTCTTCCTCTTACCCCAGACTCTCTGTGAGGAATGGTTTTCATTTAATCCAGGCGTGTTTGGCAAGAGATTCCTTTTGTCCCGCCTAGGAGTCAAGGGCATTTTGAGGTCTTGTTGAGCAACAAATAAATATTCCAGTTGTATTTCTGTGCTCCCATTGTGGTGGCCTGGTTACCCATCTTCAGCTTTCCATCTTGTGAATCTGATGGAGAGAATGGTAAGAAGACACCTACTTCTCAAAGCCACTCTTCATGTCAGCTCTTCATTATGCCAAGTAAGAATTAATATAAAATGATTTATCCTGGGGGGGAAAGGAGAAATGCCAGATTCTGGCAACTGAATATAAATACTGCCAGTTTTCAACAAATATTGATCTTTATTGAGTGTGACAATCACAGGCAAGAGAAAAGAATTCTATATACAGAATACAATTAATACTGAGCTTTTGTGGAACTACCAGACCTGCTGTTCCAACAGTCACCCACACAGGCAGAGGTAGTGGTCAGCAAGGGGTGCCAAGGGAATCCCTAAAAATAATGCTGCCATGGAAGCCAGGCTGCTAGGGAAATGGTCCAGCAGCACTGAGGGCCTGAGCAAAATCACCAAGGGCAACTGCCCAAGCAGGACTATTTTTATATTCATTCTGCAATGGCAAATCTCATTATGTGTTCACAGCACAGAAAAAGGGGAGAACATGGGAGCTTCGCCCAGGTTTGCAGCTTTGAGTCACTCTGTGCACAGGAGAAAGTGGTTACATGTGACGTGTGCATCTGGTGACACAAAATGTGTTTGTACCTGGGCAGCAGAGCGTGGTGTAGAGTGCCCCAAGCCAGCGACGACCCGAGCTAGCGCAGTCCTCGGCAACCAAGGACTTCAGGGATTAATCACCTGCATGGGACAGGACGTCAGGCCCTGTCAGCACCCTGGACCCACAGCAGCTCAAGGACGGGAGCCCCAAGGAGAGGGAGGACAGGGGACATACACACCTAACAGATCCAGGAGAGCTCTGGTTCGACTGTATCACACCAAGAGGGGGACCATGTCCAAGAGCACCAAGCTTGCACTTTCCAAAGAGAAGAGAGCTGTGTTTTCGGTCCCACCCCTGCCTCTAGTCTTTATTCATATTTATAGGTAGCCATGGTGATTAATCAGACAGGAGACTTATGTCAGGCTTGGTGACTACTACATATAATATATATATGTAATATATATATATAATATACATGCCTGGTTTAGAACAGCACTTTCCTGATAGGGAGATGGACATATTTTGATTTGGGCTACAGCCCTTCACTTCCCCTTCATGCAGTGAATGCTGCCCTGTATCCTGTAGATCTTTTTGCTCAGGGTGGAGCCAATTGACTGGAGCATTCAAAAGATTAAATATAGACGTGCTCATGGTGAATGAGTTTTCTTAGCTTGTGAAAGCAATTCTGCTTCTCTCTGCCCATCCCCCACCCCCCCTGTGATGCACATCCTGCCTCCAGACACACTTCTTTCCTCTCGGATGTGAGGGTTGGAGGCAAGTAAACCCCATCTGTCTCAAATCCAACGGCAAGCACTGTGTCAGATTCTGTCCTGCTTTATGTCTCATAAACACATATTAATGATTCCCCCCGTAAACCCTTCCACAACTACTGCTGTGCTGTAGTAAACTTTCTCTTGGCCTGGTACCAGCGAATGAAGCTTCAGCCCCAGGGAATCTGGCACAAGTAGCAGCTTATCTGCCTAACACGTGGATGGCTGTAGAGCTGACATTTCCCTCCATTGCCGATATCGAAGGAAGTGAGAACAGGCAGCCTGCAACCTGCAGCGCAACGTTGGTTTGTCTCTCATTTTCTCCCCATCCAGTAAACGCCTCAGAGACTTTCTGCAAAGCAGGAATATTTGCCCATGGTCTCGCACTTAAAAGCATATCCAAATTATAATTGAATACTTTCCTCCAGAACAAAGGTAATAGGGCTTGGGAAAACAATGTTTTAGGAGAACGTCTGCTAGAGACAGGCAAGCTGTCTGGCAGCAAATTCTTTGGGGAAACACAGCTCGATACTCTTGCTGAAGGGGAACAAGTGCAATCACAAGACAGGGAAAAGTAATATGTCTTGAGAGGTTAAATGCAAAAGCCTGATTACTCCTCTCAATTATCCCAATCTTACTTTGCAAAATCCACTATTTGAGAAGCGCTTATTTCCAAATTATACTGAGATGAGCAAGAGGGGAAGTCAGTGAAATTACTAAATGAAAACCAACCTTTTTATATAATACATGCAACCCGACTGATTTAGTAGAACAAATTCTGTACACATTTGAAGTATCATGAAAATAGTGTCTTTAATATACAGTTTATATACTTACAATAGGCGGTTTAAATTTGTTCATATACATTACAGGGATATCTATTTGCACCTGGTTTAAATAATAATCTGCCTTCAGCCTTTTACACAAAAGCCCAAAACAGCACAGAATTCCACAAAACCCATGCTTCGTTTCATAACGGAAATGTACTAAGCCAAAGTTTTGGGGCTTTTTGTTTTTATTTTTTTTTTCCCAAGTGTTACTTTTTTGACATACCCAAAGTGAATCTAAAGCACTAAGAACTAACATATTTTTAATATAATTCAGAAGATTGTCCAAGTCAAGAGAATCACTCTGCAGATTTTCACACTGAAAATTTGGTTATTACACACAAAAATTATGAAGTCTGAACAACTCCTGGACTATTAGGAATTTAAGACAGAAAATGAAGAATCATTTATTGCTAGGTCTCAGCAAGGGGTCTGCATTTCCCCACTGCCCTGCCATCCTTATAAATAAAAGGGACGATCCCTCTTGCTTATTAGGATTTCATCTGTACCTTCTGGCTTGTACACAGGAATGCTGCAATTTCAGAGCATCAGAAAGAGGAGCCAGGAGAGCTGGGCGAAGCCGTAGTCCTCTCATAGGACTGGTGTTTGGCTTTTAAGTGCCATGGTGTAACCCCCTGCTGGGCCCACAGGCAGGCAACCCACTGGGAAGCACACAAGAAGCTGGTGCCAGCACAATTTGTTCTGTGGGAGGACAATCAAGACGTTGATTTAAGACGAAAACATGAGAGGAAACAATTATTTATAGACAGGTTTGAAACACGGCGCGTTTTCAGGCAGCTTCACTGTTTATGCTGCTTCTCTTGAAGCTGTTGCTGTGGAACGAAGTTCATTTAAGTGGCAAGTAAATCTGTTGTATTAGAAAATACACAGTAATAACACAGTAACTTCAAACCCTTGCTTCTAGCTGAATAGAACACTTCAAAATGCATTTCCCTTCTAATTTTGGATGGACCAAATGTTTTCTGTCTAAGTTTCTAGCCGTAGGCAATTTTTACAATATGGCAAGAATAAGAACGCAAGTATGCACTTTGAGTTGCTGTCAACACAGCTTTGGTTAGCCAGGCAGGCAGCAAGACAAAGAATCTTAATCCTAGGCACGATGAGTGTTTGAAAGAAACTAGCATTTCCCCTCAAGTTTCCTCTCCATTCCTCCCCTGCCCAATTCGGTGTCCACCTCCAGAAAAGCCTCCGTGCCAGAATCCAGCTCTCGCTGCTGAAGGCAGCATCAGTCCTTGGGCCAACACACGACTGTTGCATAGAAAGGATGTGTTTCCTGGTGCAGGACAGAGAGACAGTTCCATACAGAACGACATGCCATATTTTTTACTACCCAAACCTCCAGACAAACAGAAACCCCAAGGATAACACACAGCTCAGACACTGATAACCAAGTAAGCACCAGAGGCCTCACATTTATTTAATCTGAGGAAAGAAATCCAAGGGTAGGACTGGCCTATTTTAGTAGACTGCCTCAAAAATTTAAGTGATTTTCGGCCCACTCTGGCACAACGCTCAATGGTTACGGCTCTCAGGCCCCAAAGACAACCAACACAACTCCCACCAACATGGCTGGACTCCACTACTGCCCAAAACCAGATTGGTTTTCCCCCTGCTGACCTCCACGCTGTGCTTGGGAGTTGCCAGAGCCTGGCAACCGATTGAAAGGTATCCCTTTCCATAACCTAGGATCCAAAGGCTGAGCCACAACACTCCACCTGCTCAGTTTGCTCATCACTCTACCGATTTCACCAGAGCAGATACTTCAGTCCAGCGTGGGCACCACAGCAGGTAGATCGACACTGGAGTCATATAATTCACAGAAAACAAATGTTAGGAACACCTAAATCCCCAAAAGTGACTTGGAAAATGAAGGCGATGAGTGGCTAAGGGCAAAAGAAAAAGTTAAACGCTGATACATTATGCACAAAAAAAGTAAACAGTGCCAAGCCAGAACACGACAACTGGAAGGCCATCAACAGCAAGTTTGCAGTTTGAGGTTTTAGCTGTACTTTGGTGCACAGGCTCAGCTTCTGCAATCAATGCACATTTCTAGGCCTTTCTGTGGGCCAGCTGTATTTTGGTTTATGCACGTGAGATGTTAATGCAGCACGGTCATGAATGCAAATTCCACTAGTCTCTTTGCAAGAATAACCACTTCAAGCGGGTAAGCAGAGATAACAGAATAGGTGTGAATCCACAGTCAAAGAAAACTACTTTGTCAGGGATGTTAATATACTGGGGGGTGTTAGCAATATTTAATGTTAGTATTACCAAGACTGCAATATTTTCTTTTTTTTTTTTGAGATATTTTAGGGGTTTTTACTTAGAATTAACAAGCTGAGCAAAACAATAACAAGTACCTGACATTAGATTTGGCCCTTTCAAATTTGAACACTCATTTGACACAGTGAGGTTTAAAAGGCAATTGGTTTCAACTTGCATCTGTCTACCAACAAGCACATACACATCTGAACAGTATCTGAATTTGATCTAGTCTTATTTGCAGCTAAAATATTTTAGGATGCTAATTAAAAAGCATTTGGAGAAAGCTACTGAACTTTTGCTTAAAGTCAATACATTATGAAGAAGAGGATTATGAAGTCTTGGGGGTACTTCTATTGGGATATTTGTTGCCTTTATAGTACCCACAACAATTGGGCTTTGCTTTCTGGTTGGGAACCGGTGGTTTGCATTACTGCAAGACCAATAACGCATCTTGGCTTCGGCATCGTGACACGACATGAAATTTGCCCCAACACCAGAAAGCTCTATTTGCTAATAAATTCTTTTTAATGAGTCAATATGGTTGAGAAAACAGGCAAACGTAGCAGTTTTGTCCCTGCTCTGTATTTTCTCCTGATGCTCTCAACTATGTGCCCTACAATGGAGATATTTTTTTATACATCAAAAAGGTAAGCAAGGCAGGTGATGGTGTTCCCCTGGTCAGGGCTCTGCTCAGCACCAAGTGAAGGTGAAGTTGCTCTAGCATTCCTGGCTCTGACCACCTGAGGATCCTGGGGGTGCAGACTTGCTGAGGAGGAAGGGATAACACAGACTGTTTCCTGAGGACCTCCACAAATCCTCGAATCCAGTATATAAAGGCAGGGGGATCCTGGGGCTATTCAGACACATTTCAGAGAGCTCTGTCAACTACAAGAAATCCACAAAGGACTATGAAATGTTAATCCTATTCCTAGCCTTTTGAGCAGTTAAATTTGAGAGGTCTCCAGGGGCAGACTAATGCCCACTTACCATCTCTGTGCTCCCTTTTAACTGCTACTTCCATGTGACATCTACTGCAGTGAGTTTTTGCAGCTGGGCAACTGAATTAGCACATCCTTTGATGCTACAGCCCCTCCCACTTTGACACCCACATCCTTCTAGCCCACTGCAAACAAGACAGGTGAACTGAAAAGATCAGAAGCATTTCCTGTGGCATGGCCCAAAACCTCACTCGGCCCATTCTCAGCAGCGTGCCACGCTCTGTTTCCGATCCCTCCCACCTGGCCAACGCTTTATTTCAAAGGCATGACACGGGAGCACGATCACCTTCCCACACAGATCCGACCGCAGGAATGGGAGAGCAGACCGAGCGCGTTTTCAGACGATCAGAGCAGCAGCAGAGGAAACACAAGGAGCTGTTACCTTCCACCACAGCACGGCTCCTGCGAGGGCTGTGCTAGCAGGCTGCTGCAGCAGGCAGGATCTGCTGAGAAAAGCATCTGTGCACTGAACTGCTTTTCCCATGAGAAAGCTGCACGACCAGAAGTCATGCTATTTACTCCAGTCATCCGACTACAAAAGCAACTTTTGAAATCTACAGGTCATAAACTTTTAATTGGCCAGGGCAGAGTGGCTCAGTAGAAAATCCCCCTTCTCCCTCCCCTCTGGGCAACAAGCTAAGCATGACTCTTGGTTTAAAAACATTTAACTCTTTTTGCTCAAAGTAACATGGAAAATGCATCCATGTTACAGATAGTCAGGAAGATACTGTTAATAAAAAAAATGCTGCAAGAATAGTGTATTAGTGGCACTTCACAGCAATTCTTAACATTTTCAGATGTAGTGTCAAAACCAATGCTTTTGTATATCTGCAAGTCACAGCACGTTGCCAAATATTATGTGAACAGAAATAATCCCGTAAGAAATACCTTTTTTTGCAGTTAACACAAAACTGTAAACTGGATTGGTGTGTGTCTTTCAGCATCAAATTGTTCAGTAATAAATACGACTAAGTCTTAACAGACTATGGAGTCAAAGTTCCCTTAGTGTCCAGTTTTTAGCAGCTGTTGAATGTTCAGGGATGCACAAAGGCACACCTCTGCAGACTCTCTACCTTTATTATTGACATAGAAAAAAATGTCCATTCACCACTGAAAAATGTTTATCTGCATAGTAAGAATTTTTCTACTACTATTTACAAGAAGGATTTTTAGTGCAAAAAACAGGAAGTGATGTATTAGCTCAAATGTATCGAGCACACCTCATACAGTTTCACTAAAAACTAGCCAGCATCACATCTTGGGCCGCCAGCCATTAATGAACTGTAATATTTTCTTAACCTGCAATTTGCTTAGCTTGAAGTCTTCTGATAGGATTTCTTCCGTAAGCTGAACCAGTAAATTGCCATCAATCTTCTCTGTGACAAAAAACGATATGACATCTTCTGACAGACCAATAAACCTCAACGATTTAGACACTTCCTCTATCGAGAGTCCAGAAAGGTCTGTGGGTGGCTGCCAGGGAGAGCCATCCCCACAAGACCGTGGTGCTAACTGGAGGTGGAGGGGAGATGAGAAGGGGTAAGACATGGAGAACGTGTCCTGCATGCCCTTTTTAGCGAGATACTGATCTTCCAAGACGTCTGGAGAGCCAGTTTTTGATTCCTCCTCGGCACCATCTATTTTCAGCGGCAAGGGACACATGTCTGTAACCGTCTTATCTTCACTCGCCTTCGGTGCCCGAGGAGGTAAGGCAGGACATGAATGGCTCTGCTTTGTGTTGCTGACTCCCAGAGTTTTCTCATCCGTGCAGTCTAGAGAGTAACTTGCTGACTTTGGACAGCTGGAGATGGTGTTTGTGAACTCTGCTGGAGTCAGCGGGGAGTACCCTGCTGGGAGCTCACACCCATCGAAGTCAAAAGTCAAAGGTGCTGGACAGCTTCTCTTTGGCGTACCTGGAGTCTTCTGTCTGGGGTAACTGTAGCTCCTGCTTGGATCAAGCAGGAAATCACTCCTATTCAGGCCTTCAGCAGTTCCTGAAAAATGGTTTGGCCAAGATAACCTCAAAGGCAGAGCTTCAGCTGAGGGGCTTCCCAAAGGCATTGTGCTCTCAGGCTCTTTGGATTCAGTTTTCATCATGTTACATGGGTAGCAGGAAACAGGTGTGCTCTCGGTAGGGTTGGTGCTGTCGCTCTCTGTGACATTACTTAAGGAACAAAGCAGAAAGGATGCTGTTAGTAAGAAAAAAATTGGCATTTCAATAAACTCATAAATCATCTGACAGAGTCAGAGGGTGACCGTCACAAGGAAAGAATCTTCTTTCCTCCAGCAGAACTTTTCACATTTGAATTAACATGTTTGAATTAATGCATTGACAGTTCCTTCCCCCCTTCTACAAGCGTGACAAGATGCTGATAACACCCAAAAGCCTCATGTCTTGTTTCTTCAAGCTCATAAAAAACAGTAGATGTCTCAATTCAGTTCTGTGTCATCTCACAAATACTCAGTTTTTCACTGTTGAATTCCTGAGGGATACCACCACGGACGAGAAACAGCCTCACATATACTAGAAAGATGTTCTAATCCAGTACTTTTCTATATATGTACCACAGATGTGTCATGGTATGCAAAAGCTCATATGAGGGCACGTCACTACTGCACTAGGCCATGTGCACTAGGGCAGAGCACAGAGACACAGAGTGAGTTACTGCTCACTGCCAAAGGAAGAGTTTTAGCTGGAAGGGTCAGCAGACCTAGCTGGACGTGCCAAAGGATCAGGCTTTAAGCTTACCCACAGTAACTTGTTGGTGTGTCTGGATCTTTAAAATGCTTTGATGTTAAACACTTGCTCTTCAAAGGCACCTAAAGAGAGTTACCCTGATCCACTTCCAGGTGGTGAACTAAGCTCAGCCTGTCCCAGGGAACTGATGGTTTATATCCAGGTGTTCCCAAGAGGCAGAGATGATGACAAAAGCACACAGGCTGTTATCAAAAGCAAATGTTTGCTGATTTTATGCCACTTTCTAAAAGAAAATGTGAAAGATTGTGCTGATCTTTGGAATTTTGGCCAACTAAACCAGAACACTGGAAAAACACTTAGCAGACTTATAAAATCCTTACTCAACAGAACAGACAGAAACCACCAGTTGAAAAAAGTTGTTTTAATTACTCGCCTCTCTCTCCTGAAAACTAACTACTCAAGAAAGAAACTCAACAGTCACCCCATGACAGCTCAGTGAAAACTGCTTGAGAATGGAGCAGCTATCAAAAAACCAGCATAATTTTCAATGGGTTGACACAAAATTACTTCCCCGTGTGCTTACAGTGGATCAGAGAGGAAGCCAATCTGGACTTGCCCAGATCAAATACAAAGTGCAGATGCGTAAAAACAGCTCTAATCTATGTCAATGGAAAATATCCATCTCAACAGATGCAGTTTCCCTCTTTCTAACCATCCCTCAGTCTCCATTCCACACCTTCCGAACTTTTCGTCTGTTTACGTCACTAATACAAGTCTGACAGGTAGAGCAGCTGGATGTTTACAACAGGACAGATGGGCTTTTCCCCACTCAACAGGGATACACCATCAGTCGGTCACTTCTGGCTGCTGAACGGCCAACTGGTGTATTGCACACAGTGCAAATCATTTTTCACAAACCAAGCCATCAAGCTGAGAAAACAGTCAGCGAGGTGTTGTAAAAAACCAACCATACAGAGCAATTACATTGATTGATCCTGTTTCTGTACTCTAATTCCATGCTAGAACTGGAACATTTATTGATTTCAAAGATTAATGGAATTTCTGAAAACTGATAAAGTAACATTTTAACATTTTCGAAGTACTTCCTTATTCATCCTCCACTAAAATTTAACTCCCTGGGACTCAGTACCAAAGGATGCAAGACAAGCCTCAAATACAGCTGAAGTCAGGCATCAGGCATTTTTAGAGGCAGGTAAGGACAAATCATAGTGACTTTGTTTCTATTTAAAATATTGCCTGCAACCCTTTATGATCGAGAAAACAAGATCATTGATATAAATGGCAAAGTGACTTCACCAGCAATCTGGTTACTCCATACAATGCCAATTTTCTAGTAGCTTCCTCTGCAACACCAGAGGTGGTAGGTCAGCTCTACCAAAACAGAGACGTCTGGTCTGGACCCAGGTGGAGATGAATTTCTTGCAAATACTGTGAAGTTCAAGGCAAATCACAGAACCACATAATTGTTTAGGTTGGAAAAGACCTCTAAGATCATCAATCCAACCATTCCACAGCACTGCCAAGTTCACACTAAACCATGTCCCCAAGTGACACATCTACTTTTTTTGAACATCTACTTTTTTTGAACACTGCCAGGCATAGTGACCCCAACACTTCCCTGGGCAGCCTGTTCCAGTGCTTGACAGCCCTTTCCATGAAGAAATTTTTCCTAATATCCAATCTAAACCTCCCCTGGTGCAACTTGGGGCCATTTCTTCTCATTCTACTGCTTCTTAGTTGGGAGAAAAGACTGACCCCCCACATCACTACAACCTTTTGCATTCCTGAGAAACTTCACTTCTGTTTTCCTAGTTTTTTCCTAGTTTTTTGGAAGGCAGATGTGTTCTTAGCTACAAAGAGAGAAAAGCAGCATTTGGTGGGCCCCAAATGCTGGGAGGTCTTGTGCTCAACCTCCTGTGGAGTAGACCTTGACAGAACTACCCAACAGGCTTTCATAAAATAAGCAAGCAGCCTTGATCTAGAGTGATCATTGCCAGATCCACAACACTAAGCTGCAAATGTGCACTATGGCTTAGTAAGGCAATTCCAGCATAAGTTATTATACCAACTGCATCCAGGCTGACATGAATTCAGAGATGTTTCAGACGAATTTGTAATATCCACACACTGTGTCATTGAAGGGGTACCAAAAATAATGGCAAGAAGACATACAAGGCAAGAAGGAGGTGAGGCTTCAGAAGGTGCACGTACTTTCTGAAGCCAAAGGAAGGACGCTGTATCACTAAGAAAAGCTATGCAGCCACATAATTCAGAATTTACTGTCAACTTTCAACCAGCCTGGGTGGGTTTTCCAGTCTGTGGGTTAGGTTTGTGCTGAAGTGTTTGATGTGGAAGCTGTCTGGCCCCCTTCTGCTACACCTCACTTCACACTCAGTGGTGTCCGCTGGTCCTTCTGTCCTCCATCACATCCACCCCGTAGGTTCCCATACAGTTAGCACAACACATTTCTGGATTACCACACTCTTTCAGTGTCCCTGATTATCAGAGCTGGCTGCACTGCACGCAGCACTGAAATCCCACCCAAAAACTAGCTTTGAGGTGGTCTGGTTTGAAGATTCAAGCCTTTCAAGAAACATGGAGAACTATACATGATTTTTTAATTAGACAGCCTGTGTCACCTAAGAGAGATATTACCTCTAGCAATGCATGCAGGTATTCAATATAAACTGCAATGTCCTATCTAGTAAAACCTAGTTCCTGCTGGAGTTTTCTTCCTTTTGAATCTTTAAAAATAACCTGACAGGTTAGCGCGTTTTACAAAAAGTCAGCAAGTCTGACACCGTGCCGTGCCTTAGAAACAAGCGCCTTCAAAAAGAACAGTGCTAAATTTAACTTTCTCAGAAAGTGCTAGCCTGCTGCTCCCACAGCTCAGACACATACATGTTGTGCAGTCCTGAAGAGTAGTAGGACAGAGTGGGGCTGGGAGAGCGGGTCTGCTGCCGTGCAGGTTTCACCGTGCGAGGAGGGATGGAAGGACTGGTGGAGGACGGCTTTGAACTCCGTGGTGGGACCGGGGGGGCGTTGAGGAGCCTGCATTCCTCTTTTACCTGTACAAAAGAAGAACATGTAAGGAAGCAGCAAGAAAATCTGGGCAAGAGCAGCCTCAACCAGATGAAATACATCTGGTTCTGCCTAACTCTTTGAAAGGAAATAATTAAAAAGGGAGGAGAAGAGAGGAATGAAAAAGTATATATGTTTGCAACAGTATGTAGCTGTCAAAGAAGTCCAAAAGAATGCTTTGCCAGTGGCAGAGCTACTAGCAATCTTTTTTAGGGCACATTTCAGCAGTTTGATAGCCACTCATTTAAAAAGTAAAAGAACCTCCCACTAACAGAGAAAATCAGACAGACTGTTCCTGATATTACACATTCTGTAAGGAGCAATTCATTATGCCTAAACTTCATTAGTGTTGTTTATTTAGATGTAATAAACCAAGCTTATGTAATGAAAAGATCTCAATATACTTTGATGTTTCCTGACTTACTTCACCAGTGATAGTCAGCCATCCAGCTCTAGGACAATTCCCAGCCTCCCTCCCTCAGGAATAGTAAATGTATCTCATATTTACCAGTTTCTGGATTCAGACTTGGAGCTTCAGTCCTTCTGTACCTGCTAAAGCAGGGCAGAATAAGGCTGTCCAAAGTGTACAAGTGGAAAGGTGTGGGCTCAAGAGCCTCTACAAACAGTGCACCCAGCCAACAGGTCTGCTCTGTGCAGCCAGACAACCTTGTAGCTTAAGACACACAGCTGTAGCACTGCTCACCTGAAATTTAGTTTGGTGTGACTATGTAGGAGCAAAATGTCAGGATCTATCCCCATAGGAAAGATGATGGAATTAAGGACTTAATCTCATCAGGACATATTTGGGAGAGCAACTTTATTTAGTAGGGCTAGAGGTGAGAAGGCTGCTGAGAATTAGGCTGCCAGGCAGGATTTTTAACGATTCACCACCTGCCCCTGGGCAGGAGGAGACCTCTATGTTCTCCTTGTCTGAAGCAGTCTTAGATGCATCAGAAAAGGGAAATTATTTTTGTGTTTGAAAGTTGAAGTTTATTTTTAAATTTTACAACACTGCAGAACTAAAAGTTATCTTAGCAGTTCTGCAACACATAATTAGCAATTAAAGTGATTGAATTTATTTAAAAACAAGATAAATATGGAACCTTTTGCAATCCACTTCAGTGCTTTCAAAATGCAACAACATATTTAGTACTTCTGTGAAATGGAAAACTGGGGACTAGGACATTGTAGTACATTTTTTCCCTAATTCAAAACAAGTCAAAATTACAGGAAATGCCCAACAGCACAAAACACTGAAATAAATCTTGTTCTAAGGGTTCTTATTTGCTCTTTCAAGGAAAGGAAAAAAAAATGAATCAATTTTATTCATGTTTGTTATTGAATTCAGGCATAAAACTCCTCAACCATTTTAGTGTTGTGCCCCAAGGATGCCTGAAGACTTTTTTTCCCCCCAAGTCAGAATAGGCAAAGTTAATACTGAATGCTACTGAATATATATCCATGGGGTTAGAGAGACCATTCAGGGGAGCTCTTGGAGCACAGCAGATGGTCAAAGGCTTAAGGTGTTTCTCTCCTGGGAAGACTGAGGCATTCAAAGGTGCTGGCATAACAAACTATGCCAAACTCCCTTGCTGACCTAGATTGCAGATCAGAACGAAGCCATAAATAATACCTGTTTGCAGTCCCAGTTGGTCCCTGTCACAAAATTATAATTACAGCTGCCACACACAGCCCCCAGGAAACCCAGCAGAGGAATAAAAAGGAGAGATATTGCAGATTAAACTGACAATAGCAAGGGGAAGCTTCAGGAAAGCCATGCTCACTAGGTCCAAGAGAATGGCAATGAAATAAATGTGGGAGATGAGTGGAAGAGCCACGGTGTGACAGGACAATGACCTCGATGGCCGCTGCTCTTAGGCGAAATACTCTTTGCCCTGGAAGCACTAGATGTCCCATGGCTGTCAGATACAGATAAAACACATTTGCACTGCACAACCCGAAACTTCTGTTCGACACTGAGCTCTCTCACGCTCCAACCCTCCTTCCTGTGACCTAGCAATGGTGACCCGTTTCCAATGGCGTAAGGTGCTATGTTGATTTTAAGACCTCTGCTCCTTTTCCTTGCTGCCAGCCCAAGCCCTGCCAGCACCACCTGGGCCCTGGGGTGTCACTGCTGAATCTGGGTGTCATGGTGCCCACTGCAGGGACCAGCTCTGAGGCTGCCTGGATAAAACCTGCCCTGTCACCAGTGTGACTGTCACACAGAGCAGTTCCACGCTCCTCATCCACAGGAGCCTGAACTTCCGGTGCACTCCATCAGGGATGTGCTTTATATCAATCAGGAAAACAGCCTCTGATTTTATGCAAATTAGTGTTTGGGGAATGAAGCAATTACTAATTTACAGGCCTTAATTCAGAGGTTATTCTCCCCTCCTCTGCCTTCTGCCTTCATGTTGCTTTGATTTTCTGAAAGGTATTTAGAAATTACATGTGATATATCAGAATGCTTCAACCTGCTAAAAAGAAGAAAACCAGAACAGCTTCTGAAATACCCATATGTCCTTTCCTGTCCTGCAAACAGCTCCTGGACGCACATTTTAAATTTAGTGCAAAAATACAATTGCCAGCCAACTTTTATACAGAAACGCTATGGAATATCATTCTAGAGGGAGTGATGGCTAAACCGCATGTTCACCAGCAGCTCCTGAGATCTACTTACTCTATAAATACCTACATGAAAACCATGCAAACATCTCCTCAGCCCCAGCCCACAGATGAATTCAGTAGGTCACTGATACTCGCTCCAAAGCTGTTCCAGGAAGCCATAAAAGCGAGTCTAAATTATTATAATCTGTGGAAATGTAGCTTTTTAGCTTTATTTTTAATGGGGCTACACCCCCTGCCCACTTTTAAATGCAAGCTAGTATCTTTAGCAGAAGTTATTTCTCCAACATGGCTAGAAAGCAATACCGAAACTGCTGACAGCACTCACACATTACCTCAGTAATGTAAGACACACATGACAAAATTGCACACTTTCCAGAATAACTCTAAAGGGCAACATACACATCTACCCCAAATGTCACCCTGCTATCCCCAAAGGGGAGTCACTATGCCATGGGGATTACCCAAGTATGAGGGCCCACACTGATGCTGTGCAGGTGCTCCACAGCTCTCCCAGCACCCCACTGCCCACACCTCAGGGGTGACATAAGACCCTCATGTCTCAGGCATGACCCGGGCAGTCAGCACCCCCATGGCACAAGGGCTGCCCTCACCTCGCTGCGGGGGCAGCCCTCCTCCCACCTCCCCCACCCTGGCACTCCAGCACTCCTCTGACCCTGTGCAGAAGCAGCTCAGCTCGCAGAAATCAGCAGGAAACTAATCATTTTCCAGATCCAGACCTGGCTGCCTGCCCAGGCACAGGAGTGCCAGAGCCAGCACAAAAGAGAAGCCAGGACGATGTGTCTGGGAAAGGAGGAGGTGGAGGAGGGTGGGACCAGCCCCACGCCAGTTAATGTCCGTGCAGGCTGCCAGGGAGCTTCATCCCGAAATGGTGCTGCTGGGCACTCATCCAGGAGTCTGGACACAGTGTCAGTGCATACCTGACCTCAGAGGCGAGGAAGTGCTCTGGGGTTCCTGCACTTAATATTGCATGTAAACACTTTGCTAAGAAGACACAATGTCTTGCCTTTCCTGGCAGCTCAAGCTGCTGCATTTGCTTTTTGGGGAAGTTTTGGCGGCACAGCCCAAGGGCTGCAGTTGGGCATTTTGTGCCCGCATGGTGTCCGCCTCCCCTCTCCTTGCTGCACCTCCCCAGGAAGCACAGAGCCTGGCCAGGGGCATCCCCACGGAAATCCACTGCAGGCTAACCCAGCATGAATGAACACAACTTAGCTTTCAACCAGGTTGTGACCTGACTCATGAGGGAAAGGCTACAGCCAACACTACTAGACTGTTAGATGGCAGGAGGAAAGGTATGCAATCATCATGGTGCGCTGCAGTTTGGTCTCAAATTAGTTTTAATTTACTGTACAGCCAATGCTCTTGAAATCACCATAGGACTTGTAAGCAGAATGATTTTTTTTTTAATTCCAAAAAAAACCCCCTGTAAAACAAATTTGATAAATAATGATATCC
Source organism: Edolisoma coerulescens (assembly GCA_013397115.1). Classification (NCBI taxonomy): domain Eukaryota; kingdom Metazoa; phylum Chordata; class Aves; order Passeriformes; family Campephagidae; genus Edolisoma; species Edolisoma coerulescens. The sequence goes on along the minus strand of VWZW01002517.1, from coordinate 91,564 downwards.
ACCAAGACTCATGTGATATAAGTATGTATCACTGACATTTTGCTAAAGACTCCTACATACTCTTTCCTAGGGAATCTTCTTTTTTCCTTTTTTTATTTTTTTAAAATAATATTTAGGACTATGTCAAGAGAGCATGTAATGGGTGGACTGTCCAGCCAGTCCACATAAACTCCTGTTGATAAAACATATTTGAATTTTTCCCTCCCAAGTCTCCATGACATTTCAGGTTTGGAGAAGTGATTTCTCCGATGAGTTTTCATTAAAAACCTTAGGCCAGGAAACACGCTCTGTTTAAAACTGAGTTCTCTAGAAGGCTCATTTATCAATTCTGCAGAGTTCCTATTTAAACATATTTTCTTTCAATAAACAGTACGGAGTGATTAGTTCAGGTCCAGTTTGATAAAGCTTCCTTGAGGACAGTGCCACAATATTCTTCAAAATCTGCTACAGGCTCATAATAGAGAAGACAATCTCTCATTAACAAACACTTCAAAAATTCTAGCTGTTCTCATTATCAGAGCCTGTTAATTGGAGACACACTAAGGTCATCTGAGGCAGTTCCAAGTGGGGTCATGCCCCACACACTCTGGCCACAGAAAATATGAGAAAACATGGAGGTCACATGGAGAGATGATGTGGAAAGCAAGAGAATGATGTGACTCAGTAATTCTTAGACCTTGTTTGTGTGAGCAAAAAACCCACAATAAGTATCACCTGAAAGTATCAGGATTAAGCTACTAGATCAGCAATCTTAAATATACTCCTGTTATTTTTAAGACATGACTTACACATGGTAGGAAACTAGCTGAAGTTGCACATCTTGCGAAGTTTGACTGCTCCCTTGCCCTGTATGTGCCCCTCCACGAAGTATTCCCCAAAAAGATCTACATGCAAACCCTTCACCACCTAAAAAAAGAAACAAACAAACATAAATAACCCTGACTTACTGCTTCTGATTTGGGAGGCACTGGAGGTGGAGGTAGGGAAACATCTGAAGACTTTGTGGTTGTTCCGATAGTTGCAGGCACAGGAAGAGATGCGGTACCACACTTCGATCGGAAAGATCCTCTGTAGCTGTCACACTTGCTCTTCTCACTTAGCGAGCAAGAGAGAGGCTGATCGCCACCCTTTCCAGACCCTTGGTCCAACCAGAGCTCTTCATAAGGAAGTTCTGGTTTTGTAGGCAGAAACATCGATTCTTCGCTAACTTCAGGGAAAAGGTAATCACTGCCACTGTCCCCCGACTCCTGGTACTGAAGAGCATCGTGAGAGAACAGGGCCCACTCGTTACACAAGTCCCTGCAGCCGTGGAGGTTCACCTCGCTATTGCCATGCAAGTTGTTCCCATAGACGCAGACAGAGAGCCGGTGGAAGGACTGCGTGAGCTCGTCCCGCGCGTAGCTGAGGGAGTTTGGCACGTGGCTGTGCCCTGTGCACCGGCTCTTCTTCGGGCTCTTGCAGTCGTCGTTCCAGTCAGTCTTTACATCTCGCACGGCTCGGGAATACTCGTCTATGTCAAACTGTTCCTGGCATATATTAAACCAGTGCTGGATGAGGGGTTCGTGCCACAGCTCCCCCTTCACCACACTATCAGGTAGAATAAATTTTGGAAGTGTCAAGTGCAAGGGAAAATGCATGGGAATGATTTTGTTTCCACGAAGCACGCAACAAACTACGACAGTCTTGGTCTGAATGTTGACAAACTTGTACCTGTGCCCCTCACGGATAAAATGCAGGTCATAAGGGTTTCTTGGTGTAGGACTCGGCACTGTCACATTAACGGGCAGCCGGGTTTTTTCTACTATATTGCGAATCGTGTGCTCACCTTCTTGCATCTGCACCTCCAGTGGGCTGCGGGTGCTGAACTTGCCCTTGCACTGGAAAGGGAGACTGATGCTCTCATTGGTCCTGTGGTTCATGCAGATGAGGCAGGGCATTTTGCCTCTGCCTAGCTTACTAATTGAATTAAGCTTCCCGATTTTTTTGAAGATGGTGTTGAGCCGTGACTTCTCCTTAGAAGACTTTGCATAAAGGATTTCTGCTTGCCCCATTAAAGTGAGCTCATCCCCAGTACTAAGGGTAATGTTGTAAACTTCAGTGTCTTCATTGCATTCACCTGAAGCTACCTGCAAAATAATAATAAAAAATTTGGTTTTCCTCCAATGAAGACAATACTTCAAATCACATCAAATCTCTTGAGACTGAACTTACAAGACTTATATATTGGAAAAAACAAAAGTAACTTTATTTGAACAGCCGACTGGTGAAGTGCAAGGTGTTTAACCTAAAGCTCAGCTAAGTAACCTTTTAAAATTGTTCAGCACATTCCTGCATCTTACTTGAGAGGAAAGAGCCACCTGAAACTGCCAAAGAAGACATGAGAACAAACACAACCATTTTTTAAAGAAAGGGCAAATCCATATATCCCAGTAGCTCAAATAGCCACTTGTGTCACACAGCTATGACAGACTCTGCCTGGATTCTCTTCGGTATCTTCTCCCCACACCCTTGTTTTTGCTGTTTGTTAGAACTTATTTGCCAGGCTCTTGAGGGAACCAAACTTCTTTCACCATCTTCAGCTCCCTGAGGAGCAGAAAAGGTGATCTCATCATTACAGATGAAGCATATGTCTTTGATAATCTTTTCCAGGCTAAGGGGAATGACAGATGACATCTATTCCCCAAAGGAGAAATCAAGAATATTGGTCTCTCCCATATGCCTAACTCCCCCCCTGCTTTGCTCTCCTAGTCATAGACTTCCTTCCTCATTTTTTGATCATAATTGCAATTTAAGAGATTAAACAACATATGCACAGCCATGTGTAAGCTTTTCTAGTATGGAAATTGTACCAGGGAAAAAAACCCAACAAAACAGATGTCCAAGGCTCATTTGCTCCTGAAGTTATTTCCTTAAGACAGAAATAACTCTTTACAGACAAGATTGCTCTGCCTCATATTTGAGGGGTTTAACATGAAAAGCCCTTTTCAGGGACCTAACAGAACCCACCCAATTCTTTGGTAGCAGTGGATTCCTAGTCATAAATGAAGGTGCACCAGATAAACACTACTGGTCTGTTGTAGACCACTTTATTTGAAAATATTGAGCATACCAAAGAAATTGCCAATGAAAACATATGCTAAAATTGTATATCCCTTCCTCACCTCTGAAACCCCAAAAGACTTCATGGACTTAAGTGAAGTTCAAAATCCAGGCTTCAAACCCTGGTACCATCGCACAATAGCCACCGCATGAAATGAAAGCTGTAATTCCAGTAAGTTAATAACTGACAAGCGCTGTGAATAATGCTTCCTCTTGTAAGACGTGACCTGCAATTCCCCTGTATTTGCAGAACTGTGATTATCTTCTGCAAGCCTCTTGGAGCAATTGCACAGGCAGCTCAGGCGAGGTGTGCCGCCTTAGCACTTCAGGCTTGGGGTTTCCGGAGAGGAAGTCATTCAAACCCTGAATTATCTAAACAAACACTAATTGGTCTAATCCAGGAAACTACTAGGATTTATGGTACGTAATACTCACTCACAGTTTGCACCACTGGCCTGACAGCATTTTGAAACACCACGACATGAAAGGAAAGCACTCGGGATTTTTTTGCTGATAACGCCTGCATGACGTTTAATGCTAGTTTCTCCTCAAACTGTCACAGAGCGCTGCATTGGAGCTGCAGCCACATAGCCCTGCCTTCAAGGGGCTGATAAGGGCTGAGGACACACAGGGCTCTGTACCATGCAATCCCCCCCTTCTCTTTCTGAGAGTGTGTTTTCTCCAAGAACATTGATTTCTAGAACCAACAAGTTGCCTCAAGTGGCTACTTTGGCAATGCCAGCTACACTGTTGGACTTTTCGCTCACCGCTGCACGATCAGTCACAGCTTTGCCTCACTACTTGTTGGACACTGTCCGGAGCGAGGGAGGTGTCACAACCTACAGCTGTGGGAACTCCTCCTCGGCCAACTTACAGTTCCCTGGGGATTCACAAACAAACAAGCCACGGTAGGAGGAAACGGTGGGTCAGACTTGAAACCACCGCGTAACGAAATGGCTGAGCTTCACAATGAACGTCTTGCGGAGCAGCTACTTATTAATGTCATCCATTTCAACCCCCCAAATAGCAAATGGACTTTTAGAGTCAACAGGCATGCTTAAAGATAAAATTATCTTCAATTAAAAACTCTGAAAAACATTTTCTCATTGTTAAAAAAATATAGTCACAGGATAATTACAGGTGAAATAAGGCTGAATTTCACCCTGGATGTGTGTACAGATTGAGGAATGAGGTGCTGGAGAGCAGCACCATGGAAAGGGACCTGAGGGTCCTGGTTGATGGCAAGTTGAATACGAGTCAGCAGTGCCCTGGCAGCCAGGAGGGCCAAGCCTGTCCTGGGGGGCATCAGGCACAGCATCGCCAGCCGGGCAAGGGAGGGGATTGTCCCGCTCTGCTCTGCACTGGGGCGGCCTCACCTCGAGTGCTGGGGGCAGTTTTGGATGGTACAATATAAAAAAGAGCTCTCTTAGAGAGTATCCAAAGGAAGGCCATAAGGATGGTGAAGGGCCTGAAGAGGAAGCCTTATGAGGAGTGACTGAGGTCACTTGGTCTGCTCAGCCTGGAGAAGAGGAGACTGAGGGGAGACCTCACTGCAGTTACAACTTCCTCGTAAGGGGAAGAGAAGGGGCAGACACTGATCTCTTCTTTGTGGTGACCAGTGACAGGACTCGAGGAAATGGCCTGAAGTTGGGTCAGGGGAGGTGTAAGCTGGATATTAGAAAAAGGTTCTTCACCCAAAGAGTGTTCGAGTACTGGAACAGGCTCCCCAGGGAAGTGGTCACAGCACAAGGCCTGGCAAGAGCTCAAGCATTTGGACAATGCTCTCAGGCACATGGTGTGATTCTTGGGGTGTCCTGTGCAGGGCCAGGAGTTGGACTCGATGTTCCTCGTGGGTCCTTTCCAACTCAGTATATTCTATGATATTCTATGAAAAGAAAGATGATGCCATAGTTCTAGATCAGCACTCTGAGAAAAATACTGTTCTGCATTCTTCCTTCTAAACAAAAATATAAGGTATCAGTTGCTGTCCAAAATTATAATAGAAACTGAAAGTGTGAAATTAAAAGTCTAAGATCACAAAAATTTATCTCTATCCACTAAATTCTACTAGGGTGACGTTAAGACTGCTGATATGTTCCAGTGGGCTAATTATACTCTAAAATTGGTAGGTAAATGGTAGGTAAATATGTGTTCCAGAATATTAGCAACAAAGATATACCATACATATCATATATATCTCTCTCAATACACGTAACAGTGCACAGATATCACTCAGCTTTTGTTTTGCAGATTACAGAGCTAAATGATCCTTACTTTGTCCTTGTAGCAATGACATATGAAAATCAGACTTGCTCTGTCTGGTTCACTCAAATATTTCACTTTATCAATGACCACAAAACTTACAGAAAAATCAACAAAGAGCCATGGACTTTAGCTGGGCTTTACACTGCCTTTGGTGAACTTCTCAGGGCCTCCAGAAGCCCAGGAATCAGTCACACAGAGCACTTCCTAAGAACAGATGGGACAAGAGGAAATGGCCTCAAGTTGCACCAGGGGAGGTTTAGATTGGATATCAGGAAAAAATTCTTTACTGAAAGGGCTGCCATTCACTGGAACAGGCTGCCCAGGAAAGTGGCTGTGTCACCATTCCTGGAAGCATTTATAAGATGTGAAGATGTGGCACTTAGGGACAAAGTTTACTGGTGGACTTGGCAGTGCTGGGTTAATGGATGGACCTGATGATCCCAAAGGTGTTTTCTGACCTAAATGATTCTATGGTTCTCTGCCAAATAGTACACTTATAGACAACATGAAAGTGCATATCATAAATTATTCCTAGAAGGCAGAATGGGTAGCCCCACACTCGATCCATCCCCCTCTACCCTCTAAGCTTTCAGCACCGACCCAGCAGGATTTGCATCTTCACAGCCCTGCTGAGAGCACTCTCAGGGCACCCTCTGCTTCCTGCTATGAAGTTGCTGGTGGGGTGTAGCAGAGCCCTACACTATTTCAGACACTTGGAGCTGCTAGTGGCAGGTCCCAGCCAGTGGACATGGCACAACATATCACTGGTATATGATGGACAGGAGACAGCAGCACAGAGTGGCAGAGTTTAGCTGGTCCAGATCACAGACTAGTGCAGAAATAATCATACGTTTTTGTGGCAAACTCTTAAAGTCTCATAATAATTCTGGAAAAGAGGTAATGCTACAGAAGGCAGAAAACAGCCAAGAAGCTTTCACTCAGCTGCACCACATATCCAAGGAGGGCTTTATACATTTTAACAATAATGTTTCACACATTTTACGAACAACTCTGCAGTTTTACTTTGCACTCGCCCCTCTTTTGCTCTTCCCAGCCAGTTTTCATTGGTAACAGGTGAGAATAACCAGTGATCCCAGCTTTGTGAAAGAGGGAGTGCTTGCCACACTGCACTCCAAAGCCATCTAGGAATCTCTAACAGATGTTCAAGCTGAACAATGAATGCAGAAGACCCACAGAACCAGAACTTCCTCCCTGTTGTACTTGCCTTCTCCCTTCCCACTGCCAGATGTTGATCCATACTATCTGCTCACTACTGATGCCAGGATGCTGACCAGAAAGGTTACAGGCAAACACACTGCAAAACAGCAGTGGGTTAAGTCACTATAATATTTTATATTTCATATTTTAAGACTCACACAATTTCAGTAACATTGAAAAGCCAACTGTAACTCCTGCAGAAGACAGGCATCACAAAACAATTATTATAATAATAGGAAACATTCTTTTGGAAAAGCTCAGGTATACTCTTCCTTTTGCTTAAGGAAAGGCTAACTTGAAATAATAGATTTGGTAACACCTGAGTCAATATGCTGCCTTGGACTCCAATTGTTCTAATTTGTTATAGTTCAAAGCAGAAGTTTTTAATTACTTGGACACATATGAACACCTTTACAAAAATGATTTGTGGCTTTATATTGGTTGTTATACCTGCTAGATTTTATTAGAGTAATGTAAGCTTTGCATTCACTTTAAAAATGCAATTAGGATTTTTTTTTTTGTTAGAGCTCTTTGAAACTCTGATTCATAGCTACAGCATTTGGTTTTTACTATGACAGCCAAGGGACCAGTCACAGCACTACATATATATTTAATAGATAATATATACTAGATACATATTTTTTTTACAGGTCACAAAAATGGAAAAAGACTTTTCAAATGTAAAACAGTCTTCAGAAGAGCTGTTAGCAGCTCTTCTGAAAAGAAAAAATGAGGAAGCTTTTTCACGGAAGTTGGCTAAATTCAGTGAGACAGTATCCCATTTTTCTTTTATAAATGTCTGTTTCCCAAGACAGAATCATCAAGTAAAAGTCTTCATGCTAGCACACATGTGTTATTCCTCCGGGATAAGAGGGACTTTGCCTAATTGCTACATGAACAGCTGGCTTCAACGCTCTTTAAGGATGTCTCAAATAAACCAGTGCTCTAAAACTGACCCAAAACGTGGCAGGTAACACCACAGAGCTGTCCCATGGAGCATCTCTGTTTGTGGGACGTCAGGAGCTGCTGAGGCCATGGCGCTTGCCATCCAGGCTCCTTTCGGAGCAGGACTTCTCTCACAGGTGCCTCAGTGTAGGCACACAGCTGCAGCAGCTCTGCTTCCTCTGCTTCTCTCTTGCTCAAGCCACCCACCTCTTCCCAGGAGGAAGAGGCAGCCACAGCACTGCATGGCCAACGCAAGACACCGAGGTGTCGAGCCTGTGCGGACTGGGGGCAACGGGGAAAAAGAAGAAAAACCCCAAACCTCTTGGAGCTGAGTCTTGCTGCTTTGTAAGGCTGGCATCGAGCCACGAGGCCACTAAAGCACTAATTCTTGAGGTGAAGCATTATGAATTGCCTGAAAGTCTGGAGCCAAAACCTACACACCACCTCATTTCAAGAAAGTTACTACTGCAGCACTCAAGAATGTCACCGTAGGTTACAACCTACTATATACGTGCTTTATGGCAACTCAGGGTGAGTTTGTCAGAGGCATTAGAATTACAATCAGGAGATCAATTTTGCTCCACTGTACCGCACTAACATCTCCCCCCCTCCCAAAAAAAAAAAAAAGGAGGAAAAAAAAATAAGAGCAAAGTCTTCACTACAGATTTCTTTCTGACAAAATGCACACTGTATGGGCCAACACGGTAAAATCACTGTGAAAAGAGAATTACATTAAAAAAGATGAACAAATCAGGTATCAAAATTTCACACCAGTTGTACAATGTCTTTGATAGGTAAGAAAAGAATCATTATAAGGCTAATTCACTAACCCACCTCTCCATTCTGGAAAGTGTCTGCAAACAGCTTCACAGACTCTCCAGAGAGACCAAGTGAAGTCTTCAGGACAAAAATGTTATTCTGGAAAATCTGAGGGGTCCTGCAACACTAAGTAGGCTGGTTTTCAGAGTGAAAGAATTCACAGCTTGTCCAATGTTCAATCTATCAGACAATACTGTTGCATTTTTAAGAGAACTTTTTGTGAATTGCCCTCAGTATGATGTGGAGGGTTTGTTCCTTGCTTTGTTTTTAAGTATTAGTGCAAATAGCTTCCTGGGTGTTTGTACACACTGCCATCTGTATGGGACCAGAGCAGTTGACAGCAGAAATCTGCTGTTGCTTCAGCAAAAGACAGGGCCCTGGGGTAGCTCAACCTTCTTAGTATTTTGTTCCTAGTAATAGAGAATCAAAAAATTCTCATCTTTGTAACATAACACTGTAACATAAACAAAATCTTCTTCAATTATGCACTGAATATTAATACAAAAAAGGTTCTCACCCATCAGGTCAGTGAAGAAAGGACAGAATACCTCTAATTTTCGATAAGGAACAGATTAAACTATTGACTTAGCTGTGGTGTACTGGCACATGCAGGCACACCTCAACAAAAGCACACAGTGACTGTCTGGTCACCTTGTAACTCTACAGGCTCCTTCTTCAAAAATTATCCACTGAAGACCTGAGTGTTTGGAACAAGAAAGAATTCCTAGACTTCAGAGCTCCTTCTCGTCTTAAGTGCTTCATCAGATATTTTAGGCATTTTTTTTCTTTTTATATCAGATTAGCTACCTTCTGATACTCTCTTCTGAATTTAAACAGGCACGCTGCATTGGACAGAAATCAACCGTACTTAGCATTCCTCCCTTTGCTCTCATCAGCTTGACAGAATCTCTCCTATATTAAAATTTTAGCGTACATAATTCTCTTGCATGTAAAGGGTTATTAAACACTTTAATAAATCCTGCTAAGTTCATTTATTTTTTGGAAGATGATAACCTTGGAACAGACTTCTATGAAACTGGAAAAACTGCCAAGAGGAATACTGCCAAGATAACTGTGTAACTAGGTTAAACCTGGATTATTACTACTGTTATTTACATTAAGGAGTATCACTACAAAACCTTTTAAAAATGGATTTGATATCTAACAGTAAGCTATGCTTACTTCTTAGTTTGCTACATATGACAAAGAGTTTTAAAAACACTGATATTAAACTCAAGATAGGGCATTTTATGTTTAAACAAGCCTGTAGACAAATACTTTTCGCACTAGAAAATCAAGGCTGCACATTCTACTGTGCCATTCTCTTGGTTTGGTCATTGATCAAATGCGAAATAACAGCACAGCACTGGATAAGGCTAGCAGGCCCAAGGACTTTTTCTGAGCAGAAATGAAATTTTCTTGTTCCGTTGCCTAAAGATACAGAAGTGTTCCAACTTTCTCATGTGGCCTTCATTCATGAAAGCCTCTGTTTTACAGGCTCAGGTTAATGCAGAGCACAAATGAAAACAGCCTGCTGTCTTGCCAGGCGTGAGTCTTCGTCACTGAGTAAATTAACTGATGAGCTCTTGCGCTTGCACATATAAAAACTGGGAACTAGTTGGTGTCTTCCAACTGTAGCAGTGCAAGAAAGAGGAAAAAGCCATTAAAAGATTGCTATACAAAGCCCATCTTGATACACATAGGACCAGGAAACTCCAGACTGGTTTTGCACCAGCAGTATCAGCCAGTTTCCCCTGTAGGGTACACGATGTGGATCTACACCGCTGCACTCCAGCTCTAGATGCTCTTCTACCAGTCTGAGATGGTGTCGCTGCTCAAACAAACCAGATAAGCCTGAAGACCACTCTGCTCTCATGGCAGAGCTGACCTACCTTGTGCAGTGTCACACGTGTAGGCAGGACAAAGAAGAACAAGTTGTGTCTTCACTCTTTCATGACACTGCACTGCGGTGTGTCTGGTGACAGCAAACCCTCCCGTGGGATCAGTGACCCTTTGATGAGCCCAAGAGCCGTGCACATGCAAACACACACACATGCACACCGAGAACAACTGTGCCTTTTTTTTTTTTTTGTTGTTATTTTATTCACCATGCTATTTAGCTGAAGTAATTTTGAGGCAAGCAACCCCATCATTTCACCCTGCGTGCTCTCTGAGAATGAGGCTTTCTGGAGAGGGATTTGAGCAGCTGCTGTTTAGCAGAGAATGAAATTCAGACTGCTGGAGGGGGAGGAGAAAGGGGGCAACAAACAACATTTGTTTAAAATCTGGCAGGAGCATCCTAATTAGATGAATTATTGAATGGATCATCAGGATTGCTCCCTAAAGTGCCATAGGGCAGGAGAGCCCTTAGAGGACATGTTGATTTAAGACTGCAAAAATGATCCCAAAGAGCACCGTCACCGAATGTGGAACACTAAAGGCTCATTTGTCTCAGAAATCACACTTCCCACTCAGCGCCATTGCTCACTGGCCATGTATATAAAGGTTGTAACAGTTAATCATTTAGACAGGGATAAATATTTATTCAGGGACTACCTTAACGTTGAATGTTATTTCCTCCATGACGTAAACTCGTTCAGGAAATGCTTTAGCCACCTCCTCCACACTGTTAAAATACTGCACTGGCTCCTTAATATCTCGGTCTTGTTCCAGCAGCTTAAACTGCCCTGAAAACAGATGATAAACAGAAGAATTGTAAGATATTTATACTGGACAACTGTCACTGTGGCAACTGCTGGCTCAACTTCTTCACCATTTTGCTCGGTCAATTTTTCCAGTTATTAGCAACCAAACGAGAAGACGAAAGATTGTAGAGTCTCCTGAACCTGCCATGAAAGACACCCACTTTCGCTGGCTCAGAATGAAAAGAACGTGTGGCAGCCAAAACGAAATTAAAAAAGATTGGTTTATCACATGCTGTCTAGAAATGGTAAATAATTATGGAGGCATTTGCATTTGTGTACTTAATTCAGTGTCATACTATCTGCACAGATAGAACTTTTGGGCCTTTAATATTAAAAGTTTTACAGAAAGAAACCACACCCATTACTACAAAACCCCAAAACAATAAACATAAGGTGTCTGGGTTTGTTTTTAGCAAACAGCTATTAAACATGGTAGGCTAAAGCCCTTTTACCCCTGGGCTTCCCTAAGAATGGAACAGCATCTAACTTTCCTTAATCACAAACTAAGCCCTTTGAGAACTTTAGCTAACATAAGATATTAAACCACACACATTTAAAACTCTTTTGAAGGTGTCTGCCTTCAGAAGAGCATGAGAAAGAAGTGTTTCTTGCTAACTTTACCTCCCCCCAGCATGAAAACTTTGGCTATTTTCTATGTCTTGTAAAAGGCAAGAGCTAACATGGAGGGAGCCACCCCAGGCAGACCTGCCAGGGACAGCCAGAAACATCAATCACCTGTGGGCACTATGAACATGAAGTTTAAAAACGTTATTTCATAAATACAGAGATAAGAAAAGCTTAGACAGTTTACTGTTTGCATGACTTAAGCTTAAAATCAGTGGAGTCATCTTTCCAAATTTAGAAATGGTAACTACTACTAAGTTAAAGGCTGGTCTCAGCAAGACTTGATGTAAGAAACAACTCTAGAAAATGAGAAAAAGGTTGAATAAAATCTGTGGTTGGTGCACCTCCTGTAAACCACATTTTAAAATTTGCAATGCATGCAGCCACTGGATTATTGTTCCCAAATAGTGCTCAACTTCATTAAAATACATCCAGTACATGAGGATGTCAGCCACCTACAGAAATATTTTCTCACTCCTTCAGCATTCTTGTGCTCAACACCCTGCTGCCCCTTTACATCCCACCAGGCTTGAGACTCCTGTGACACGTTCAGAGAATTCACCCACACTGAACTATTTCAGGCCACAGAACAGCAGAGGAGGAAAGGAACGCAAGCCCTGACACCCCACGAGAGAGAGCTGTGCCATCCCCCTGCCAGGTGTGTGCACACACGTGTACCCACCCACTCAAACACCCCCAGGAGAGGTGCCAGAGCAGGAGGCTCAGCGCTGCTGCCCATCGCCAGCACCTGCTGCCGGGGGCACGCCCTTTTAATCAGTGTGTTAGAGTTCTGTGGTTGTAACCCTGAATATCAACTTGCAAGGCAGAGGACTTCCTTTAACACCCTTCGATGTGTTTTGTCTTTCTAAAGTGATCATGGTAACTTTGAGGTATTATCAGCAGGGTAGCTACAGATGCTGGTACTTCTCACTGCAGGACTCTGTTTTTCCAGTGTTTTAATAACCTTCACCATGCTTCCAAAATCAGTTGAGTTTTCCCAACTTTGCATCTGCTTCAGGACATGATTCGAAGTTCAACCAAGAAAATTCATGTACTTTGGAGACCAGCACTGGGGTAGAAGCCACAGGAGCTTTTGTCTGACCCGAGGAAGCCCTTCCTATAGTGCACCACAGCAGGAATGGCTTCTCTGGGTCAGACCAAAGGTCTGCCTCGTGCAGCATTCCACCTTAGACAGGAGTGACAGCCGTGTAAGGAGGCTGGACTTAAAGCACAATTAGCAATACCACCCAGATTCTCCTTCTCAGCTCTCAGAGGAAGTCATGGCTGAAGGATTCCCAGAGCAGGGAAGAGGTTTTGGGCTTAGTAGCTCCAGAGGTTTTCTTCCCTGTAAATTTGTTTAATTGCTTACTGAAGGTATCTAAAACCTTCATTGTAGACATACCCTCTTATGTTGAAAAATTTTGGCAATCTCTTTTTCCACAAACTTTAAAGTACCTCTGGGATTAAGACTACAAATTGTAGGAGTGATAAAGCTACACCTGGCAGACAGCATGGGTAGCCAAAGGAAATCTGACAGCAGACAAGCATTTGGAAAAATGCTTCACATACTCAGCAGAAACATGCCAGCATACTAAAGCTGAATTCCTCAGCCTGTCCACTTTGAGCCCCTTTTGGTGCAAAGCAATAGAGGGGCCGGGCAGCCAACACCTTTGGGCTAAGGAAATCTGAAAAATTAGCAGCGAGCTGTTCAGTTAACCGATGCTGGAAAGTGCGTTGTGATGATGCCAAGGCACGCACATGGAGAGCTGAAGAGAGAACTGTGCTTTTTAATCCCTAGTCTACCACAGACCACGCAAGTCCTGTCTTCAGGACTTCCCTGTCAGCCACAGCCTAACCAAGAGGAAGATGCACTCCCCAGCTGCACAGGTCCTTTCCCTCGCAGGAACACCACTCGGCTTCAAAAGACACTCAGGACTGGGGGAGCTGAGTGAGGTCAGGTGCGCTCCTACATGGAGTCAGCAGGTGCCAGGACATCGTGCAGCAGCAGAGACTGTGAGCTGCACCAGGGAGCATTCGACAGCACAGAAGAACCACCACTCTAGAGCATAGAGGCAGTAACTGTACTTCAGATGGTCACTAAAGACAAGATGCTCTTAAATTTAAGAGATGTCACACAGTGTTCCTTCACCACGGGCTGACCCGAGGCTGTGCCTAGTCACAACTGTTATCCTCTTTGACTACTGACACAGCCATTGGGATGCAACCCTAACTGACTGCCCAGTTTGGGATCCAAGGGTTTGATTTACAGGATTCCTGGCTGTGGCTACCATTGGAAGTAAGCTATGATAAGAGTTTATAATGACAAAAAAACCCCAAACCCAAATCACAGCAAGTTTAAGTCATCTCAGATCTAAAATCAATGGAGTCACTTCTGATTTAACACTCCATGCTTATGCACAGAACAGAGGTGAATAAGATACTGCATGGAAGCTACAGTTTTTGAAACTGTGCTATATTGCAGTGATAAAATTTTGCTAGTGCAGAAAGAAATTGAGAACTCTCACGTCAGGGTGGGAACTGAGTTGGGCACAGTAACAAAGCATGAATTCACATGAACGAGGAAGGAAAACAAAATACTGAACAGTAATACATGATACGAACAATATTCATGCAGCTCTTTGAATGAGACAGTGGTCTTTAATTCTAGGTTCTCTAGTTACTCTGTTTGGAAGCATAATACTACTGTTTTTCTATGACTGTTATGTATTTAACAACAGTCAGTCTGGTGGCAAGACAAGGCCAGCTACTCCTTGCAGCCCGAAGTTCTACAAAAAAAGTCCCAAATTCCTCAGCACAGAACAAACGCTTTAGGCTGTGTTCAACTGGGAGCAGAGACTGCTCTTTACTGCAGAATCACACATTCGTGCAAAAAAAAAAAAAAGGAAAAAAAGAAAGAAAAAAAATCATCATTGGGAGCTTTGGTTCGGTACAAAGCGACGCTCAGAGCTGTCTGTGTTGCTATCTGTGCCATCCTCCCCGTCCTTCAGCTGAGCCTCACAAACACAAAGCCGTCTGTGCCCTCACTGCTAATAAGCAGCAGTTCACGAGGAGGTTGACGACAGAGGAGTACACACAGATCCCAAAGCACAGAATAGAAGGGCAGCATTAATCTCCGCCTGTTACGAAATCAAGAAGTATGCTGTGCATGGAAGCTGTCAGGGCTAGACGTTAAAATGCCTCTTCCTTGTAAAAGATGGGTTTATAACTTGAGATTTTCTATACACAGTTTTTAAAAATTTATTTCCTCATTGAAAAAAGTGGACTTTTTTTATTGGAAGGAGAGAAAGAAGGGCTGAAGAGGAGCCCACAACACACATTTGAACCAGATGTCAGTAACTAACTAACGGGGAGGAAGCAGACAATTTCTTACCATGTTTCTCCCTGGTCTCTATTCAAGCCTCCATAAAAAAACAAAGACAGCACGGCTGAAACACAAGTTTAATGGACATAAGTATGGCTTGACTGCAGGTTAAAATGGAATTTTATTGCACTTTGCAAGGGGCACAATTTCATTGGGAGGCTTTACAAAATTGACAGCAAGCTTGAACAAAGCACAGGGCAATTTCACTGTGTGTTAATTAGGAATTTAACAACAACAAAAAAAGAAAATATAAAGCTAAAACTATACTTTCATAGAAGCTCACCCTTCTCTCTCTCTCTCTCCCACTAGCACAAAAAGAAGAATGAAATGTTTCTGTAGTAAATCAGAGAAGGTTCAGAAAGATCAAAGATTCATAATACCTGCACGGTTCACTGAGCAGGTATGGCTATTCCTCTGCAGCCAAACGCAAGGGAGAAATGAAGAACTACTGCAAGCTTTATATCTCTTTATCTTTCTGTCTGGCCTCTGGCAGGCACAGTATTGGAACAGTTTCATCCTAGTATATATTATCTCTGTAGATTATGAATTCTTATTTCTCTGTGAAGGTACTTACAGCAAAGACAGTAAATCTACTCCTGGTGGAAATGAGTCTGGAAAGCTAAAAAGGCAAGGAAGGAGCTAAACCAGTGCTTATTCTCTAGTTTATGAAGGCATTTATTAAAACCCATTAGGAGCAGGAAGATCAGTCTATCTTCCTTCTTGCCAGATTGGCCCTGGAATGGCTGTGAGCAGGGGCATTAATCAGCCCTTTCTGTCCCAGCTTCTGCTGCTTCCACTGCTTAGGTTCTTGCAGGCTCACACATGTTCCTAACTCCAAGCCAGCCCATATCAGTTGTTCCTGTGATGTACGATCCCCTGGTTTCGCAGTGACTTACCCCTTACCCTCAAACAGTCCAGCAGTTTCCAACAGTCCAGAATGCTTCCCAAACAGAAACATTCATTCTGTACTGTACACTGTGCCTAGACCCAGGCAGGCTTTTATCTATGGCAGGCATCCACAGGCTGGACAAACAGTCAAGTTTTCATTGATATAAAAGCATGAGAGCACGTTTATGCTCATACACCAAAAAGAAAAGCCGGAAAAAGAAATTCTGTTAAAAAAAAGATGCATGTCATCAATAGGAACCATGAAAGGTCACTGAAACATCTGGTCAGCTGTGTTAGCTGTTAAATGTTTCTCCAAGGAGGCAGGAGCTGTATTGTCTTTCAGCAGCTTTGATTATTTAGTAGGTCTCACAGCTCTCTATGAGACTGTATGCAAGGCCCAGTGCTTCTCAAGAATGTGCAGATGGCACAGCAGGGTAGCAAAAGTACTGCAGAGGTTTATGTTTCATATTATTTGTTGACTGCTGACTGCATTTTAGTATTTCAAAGAACTGCAGAGCTACTCAAAAAGGAAAGGCCCTACCTGCCAGAATAACATCATTTTGGAAAAAGACAGTTCTTGCCTACATTTTTCAGCGTTCCTGTGCATAACAGTGATAGCAAATTACTTTGTTTTTCTTCACAAAATGATGATCCTTGATATAACTGGGCGGAGTTGAAGAGCATAAGCCAAAAGTACACTTCAGCACACATGGTTCTTAGATGGACCTGTACAGTCTTTATCTGATTGTGTACACAACTCTCCTCAATGCCTGATACAGATTTAAATTCATTTTAGTGGGGGAGGACGGAAGCAAATCTCAGTTTATGGTCTCCCTTGTCAGCCATCAACTAGATCACATGGTAGAGCTATTTCATCCCTAACTAATCCTTAGATAAGGCAGCCAGTCAAGAGTGAGCATGGCAAACCAAAGACTCTAAAATAATAGATTAAGTTATAATCATAACACTTCAACCTACCCGAAATCTAAAAAAAGTCCATTTTTCTTTAAACTGACATTTACCAATATGTCTTTTTATAGAACCTAAATGTGGCATTTTGTTGTTGCAAGAAGTGTTGTCCTAGCAGTGGCTGTAGCTGTCTAGACCTGAGAAAAGGAGTAACAGAAAAGCCCATCACAATCTCTGATACAGCTATCATGTGGCTAACTGAGACCATGGTGTAAAATTAATACTGAAGCTCTTTCAGGGACCTATCACTAAGCCAACGTGAAAGGGTTTGGCAGACATGCAGAAGTAATGATGAGTGGGAAATAAATGCCTCGCTTCACTTTTGTCATCTTCCAGCTTGTCGAAAGCAAGCATTTGTTCCCAGCTCTCCAGAGGAGAGAAGAGTGCAGGCACACTCAGCTCCTCTGGAGCAGCAGAACCCCACTGCAAAGAGAGAAATTGCAAGTGTAAATGGAATTACAGAATGCTGTTTTTAACAGCAGGAGCAGACGGTAGTCCACAAATGGACTAGTGCAGGCAGGCTCACTGCCCACAGGGAAGACAGGGAAGTGAATCACCTGCTCTGTTATCTCAGGGCTCTCCACTGAAGTAGCTACTGATTTCATCTCAGGCTGGGATGTGGCAGCAAACTACCATGGATGCAGTGCTACGGTAAGTTCAACCCCTCAGTCAAAGAAAGAGCAAGATAACCCAGCAGCACAGGTTCATCCTTATCTGCCACACCGACAGCTTCTGAGAGCTACACAAAAAATGGCTTGGGGGCAGAGAGGATATTTTTTGGAGTTATTAATGAGAACTTCTTTGTTTATTTTCATATTGTAGCCTGCTGAAAGCATACAGGAAACTATAAAAGGGTGGAGAATAATACAACAGGAAAATACACAAGTATATCTTTGGTGCACAGCTTCCAAAGGATGACAACTGGGACACAAACTAGAAATGCTACGATTGATTCTTAAGGCATAATCACCTCGAAACAGCTAAAAGAAACCAAAATACTCCTTCCGGTTTTTTAAGAACTGCCTGTCAATACTTTTTCTTGAGGAGACAGGTAAACAAGAGGACCTCCTGTGTCCCAATCTATACCCAATCTTCCGGAAATTTTGGGAATGTATTAAGAAAAACAGATGGAACATGAACTAGAGACAGATCTAAGTAAACATGACACAAGTAGAATCCACCAAGTGTACTGGAGCTAAACTCATGGCACTGCAAAGCAGAGGGCAAGGCACAAAGGCACATTCAGTCAGCAGATATTGTGTAACACTTCATTGGGAAGGAGCCCTTCAGAATGAATAGTTTTACTTCTTGGAAGTATTATGAAGATTTTGAAGCCTTAAATGCCTTTATTCCTCACTGTGTCATGTCTGTGGCACAAATAGCCAATCAACCAAGAGAGAATGAGTCAGGCACCACAACCTGGTGAGACATGTCCAAGCAGAGCATCAGCTCACTGACACATCACCTGTGTGTATGCACAGACACCATCTGAGAGATCAAGGAAGGGAATCCAACCAAGTTTCCCACACAGCAACATAATGCTTGCTAATCAAACCCTCTAATCCTGTGCTGGCAAAGCAAAGGGGATGGTACAGCCTAGCATTCTCTTTTGTCTTATCTTACTTTTATGATTCGTAAGTAGCATAACAAAAAAAAAATAAAAAGATTCTGTTGGCAGCATAACAAAGAAAAATCAGTTCAAATGGTGACTGATGATAGCTTAAAGCAGATTTAACTCACAGATATTGCAAGAGAGGGAATTTTAGGTTACAGATGATGTAAAAAGACAGACAGGGAAAACAAGCCTAACCTCCAACCTTTGTTTCATAAGTTATTATCATCACAAATACAAGATTACCACAATGAAATGTTCCATTTCACAGGGTCACATGTTTTGAGTGTCTGGACTGTAAGTTAACTAGATTTAACTTACTGGGTTATCATCGATCTAACCTGTAATTAGCATAATTTTCTTCCTTTCCCATGTGCTTCCCGCAGACATGAAGGGTATGTTCCATAAGCAGTGTGTTAGTTCACACACACCCAACTGACCATGGAGAGGACTCTGATGAGTACCACACCGTCTGACTTTGCTAATTACTGTTAACGAAAGCTGTGGCAAGTTTCCTGTTGAAGAGTAAGAATATGAAGACATACACATGAAGATGGGATGCTCTCCTGGTGAGTATCAGCACTTACCCTGATCACAGCTCAAAAAGGGATCGAAAGAGTGAAAAGTTACAGAAAGCCCAACTAAACCAACCCAGAGCTCACATGAAAGAGTACTGAGGTGACTACATTTTACAGCAGCAGCCCAATGACAAAAGCTTTCCTGATGTGTGTAGGAGCAGTGTTCCCTTGGTACTGGAGTGGATAATACCCACGCAGATCTCAGTTATGACAATGTTAAACAGTCACTGAAAGCTTATGGCTCTGACCTACTACAGCAGCATCCAGGATCCTTATGAGAACATCCAATGGAACTGCCTGCCACCAGAGAGGAAGACTTGATAAGAAGGTAAAGACAACTTAATCCCTCACTTAGAAGAAGCCTCTAGCAAAAACTACCAGAAAAGAAAATGAGGCAGAACCAAAAGATGAAAAAGTATATGGTTACAGTTCTAACCACATTTTAAAATGCTTGCATTGGTAAGTTAATACATTGCTTTCACTTACACTTAAACACTGATTTGGTACTAAAAATCAATCCTAAAGGAGCAGAGATCCAGCTTAAATACGTCAAAGCAAACTGAACATCAAACCTTGCACTGGGTGGCAGATAAGAACCTTAAAAGAAGCTTACAGTGCTCTGCCCATAGATTTTTCCATTTTAGTGAAAGACATCACATACCTTTAAAAACAAGAAGCAACACAATCTGCCTTTGGACCTTGTCACAGCTAGGTGATCTCCTCCCAAATCATCAGTATAGACTCATCCCAAAATATACACACATTAAATGAACAGGGTTGTCTACAACAGATTAACATTTAATTAAAGCACAGAAGAAAGTTGAGATGAGATCAACGGAATAAACTCCTGGTTAACATTTGAAGTTAATATTGCTAGTTTCAAGCAGGCTCAAACAGACTATGTTAGAACACCTGTTAAAGGTTAGCCAAGCAGGATTTTGTATCACAGCTGCATCCAAATATTCTGCCTTTATACCACAGATTACTCACCTTCTTAAAACTGATTTCAGAAGAAATTATGAATGTGTAAGGTTTCCTCCTCAGTGCTGACAGAGAAAATCCCTTTTCCTTTCATTTCAAAACAAATTTGTGACTAATAATTTGGAGAAGACATAATAAAATCTGTTCCTGTGGGCTGATGCCTGCACCAGCAACACTGCAGTTGTAGTCCATAATCTGCATGGGCATTATGCACTACAAGTACCTACTGAGTACAGAAACCCAATGACATCCTTCCCTTGCCTCAGCAAATGACTCCTCACAGAAAATCCACACAGGAAAAAAACCCCTTTTTTCCCCTTCACTCTTGCCATTTTGGTTGCTAAACACTGAAATTCAGTTTCTTGTGCAAATGAAGTGTCAATGAAAGAAACTGGAGTATTTTCTGAGGGCAGCAGTATTTCAGGACCTGAGTTCAGTGCAGTTCTAGTGGAACAGTTTCTTCTAATTCCAGTGTCTAAATTTGTTCAAAAAGATGAAAATGATTTTTTGCACTGACAGAAAGATAAAAACCAGACAGCATTCAAAAAAGAAACTGTGTTCACCTGTAGCAACAGAAAAATGTTACAGTGACAGATGGAAGAGGCTTCATTCTTAGAGAAACAGATGAGTTTGAAAACAGGGCTAATAATTTTAGGGAACCAAAATTTGATTGCATTGAAGAAAGCCAACTTCTGTAAACTAGAAACAAGCAGGTTCCAGCCTCTGTGTCAGCCCTGCTCTGAATCCTATCATTTAACTTTGATTAAAAAAATTGAGAGATTGCAATTATACAGAGAGATTTAAGATGTGCAGAAGTGCATTTTTACCACAATATGGATTCCAGGGATCCTAACCACAAGCAAGTTGTGGATTTACACCAGACAACTTTTCAGATTTGGTATCCATCTCTTAAAAAATAAATTTGCAAAGTGAAAGCAGCTCTTCCAAACAAGTTCATACACATTCTTCTATTTCTTGGTAAGTTGAAACTTTCACTAAAACAACAGCAGCAACCTCTGAGCTTAATCATTAACTTTGCCTTACTGAGTAACAGCTTTTATTTATTTATTTGGCAAAAGCTTCAAAGCCCACACTCACCAAAACTCAAGCTCTTAATGTTTCTGCCACAGTGCAAAGACACTTTCTTCAATTGCAAACCAACCATCCTTTATGCTTTCTGCTCTTTTGCTGACAGATCTTTTTCCTCTGCTACTCCCACGTGCGTATCCCCGTTTCTATGGCCTGACTTGAGCACCATTCATTGCCTTCTTGCTCACTGAGCAATCCTTTGTGCCTTTCAGGTTCTGACCCCATCCCATGGGCAACACGCCCCGGCCCAAGAGTAGGACGGTGTGTCCTCCACCCAAGGAGGGCAGTCACATCCACAGCACTGCCCTGGCAGCCCCTTGTGCTGCAGTAAACAAAGCCAAAGAAAAAGTGCATTCACGGAGCAGAAATCTTTAAAATGCACATAGATCAATTCTGTATAAAAAGTGCTTTTGTTTCCTGCTCAGGAACAGGTTTTTTAATTAACTGAATGGGAGGAGTTGTAAAAAACAGGAACAATGACTGAGTCAGCAGCTCAGTCAGTTCTCAGTAGCTTAACAGGGCTTTACATGAGACAGAATAAACTTATTTCATTCAGTTAGACATTTTTATCAATGTGTAGAGAGACTTCAGAGCCGGGGCTTGGTATCCTGAAAGACCGTCTGTGCATTATAGAGCAGCTTATTGTTTCAAAGCTTGTATCTCATTTGCTTGCTGAATATATATGTAGTTTCTAGCAGAGCCTGTATTTTTTCCCCCTTCTCCCCTCTCCCTCAACCTAAATCTACTAAAGTATTGTACTCAAATTACTGCAGAACCTGTCACTCCAACACTTCCCAACATTTGTGTATCTGAAATGGAAAGGAGTAGTTGCTGTTATTCTATGTAATTAAAAAGACAATTTTCTTTGGAAAGGTACTATCACTTTGTATTGTCAATGCCTGTCAATGCAGACTATAGCTTAGTTTACATATTTACAACATGTTTAAATTAGGAAGGAATTCAATTTATTTTAGCCTCGACCACCAGCAATCATGACCAAGTTCTGAAAAAACAAGTTCACTTTACTTCTGGAACAAATTAAACAACATTTTAAAAACTGAAATGAAGCCAATTTCCAAAGAAACTCTTTAATTACACAATAGGTCTGGTTTATTCATCTGAGGTTTCCTGTCAAGGAGAGTATTGAGCTTTAAGTACATTCATGCTACAGCTAAAATTACATTAAGGAGAATTTAAAACAAGTGTAGAGCCAAAATAATACACGATCTGAAAATCACCTTGATGAAGTACACGCAGGAGCTTATGCTCCAAAAACTGTCATCCGTAATGCTGGAATATCTATCAAGCATACAAAGTAACTTGCAGCACGCAAACATTTCTAATTTTTTTTGGTTTAGGATCAGCAGTCACGTTTGTATCACCGCCTCAGTTGAGAGGCAGAAGGTGTTTTGATCCCTGCATTCTGCATGAGCTAAGCCATCTCTTCACTCACTCCTATGAATGCAACAGAGTTTGTCAGAATTGTCTGGTTTCCAGTACAAGAGGACATTGATTCAGCACTGTGCAATTTACCCACGAAGCAGACAAAGCTCTTGATAACAGCTCAAGATGAATGAAGGCAGCTTTTAAGAATGAGCATTTTGGCATATGTTCACAGCATGTGCTAAAGTGTCACCAGGAAAAAAAAAAAAGGGAAAGAAAGGGAAAGAAGAGATGAGCTGAAAAGGTGGGTGAATAGAGATGATGAGTAAGAGCACACTGCTTCAGCACTGCCACTTCATTTAATTTTCACTGCTACTCAAGAAGGCAACAAAGATGATAAATCTAAAATGCAGATCTAAGCAAGATATGCATCTGCTTCAGTTCTCTTGAATGCATTCCGTCACACACATTTTGTTTCATTACCTTAAATAAGGAGGGTACCATCTAAACCTCTCTCTGGCAGTTCAACTTACCATAGCTGAATGCAAAAGGTATAAAGAAACAGAATGCCCAGCCAATTTTTCCCTCTTGTAAGATGCCTGCCAGCTTGCTGAGAGCCAAATGAAACCCGTTACTAGAGGCTGCCAGCCTAGCCTAAAACAGCTTGACAGAAAAGAAATGCTACAGACTACACATGGGGTGGTTTAATTCCAAAAGTGTTTTTAGACCACCACTTACAGGATTTTGTTTTCTCCATCTAAATGATAATTCACGAGTTAAAGAGCTGTGCTTGTGAATATTTTTCCTATAAGCGTTTCTAATGAAAACTTCTCACTAGTACTGGTTTGGGGCATCTCCTGTTGAAAGGTATTTTTGCACCAATCCCACTTGGTAGCCTTGCACCGAAAGGGCTGTGAAGTGGTAATTATCAGAGTGGCTGGTCGCCTGTTTGTCTTTGAGTGCACATGGACTTCCCCAGCTGCTAGATTATCATGAAATATATTATTACATACTGATTTCTAAGTACAAAAGCTAACATTAGCAGCTGCAAACATTCCAGGGAAATTATGTGCTTTAAATCTCTGCAAAAGAACTTTGGTTGGAAAACAAGGTGATCTTAAATCTGCCTCTGAGATTAGGAAAAATATTGTTAAAACTTTCATTTTAAAAAAAAAGTTATTCCTTGAATAATGAAGCTAAATCAATACTGTGCAGCTTGCCTTAGCACATAGATTTAAGGTTGTAAAGATGCCATGGACGGGAAAAAAGGATATTAGGGTTTCAGGCAATTAGAATTGGTTACCGTAGGTATTTAGAAAGGGAGGCAGATGGTGCTTAGAGACCAGAAAAACTGGGACATCCCAAGCTAAAAGTAACTCAAAACCAAAACCCGTCATAAGATCAGTCTGCTAGACTTGTTACAAAGTTCTCCTGACAGCTTAATACTCCTTCCAGGAAAACGACTATTTCAGTCGAGATTTTTCAACATAGGAAACAGAGAGGCAAAGACGCTTAAAAATCCCGCCTTTGAAATGACATGAATATTGCTCTTTCGAAGCACATTTTTCCTCAAAAAAGTCCACTCCTTCCTTTTTCAGCTGCACTCCTGCATACCCAGCAAGGCAAAACCCAACAGCACACGAGGCCTTGACAGACACACAGTGGCACAGTCATCACCGTGCTGAGGAGGTCACTTGGAGAACGGTCACCTGCCCCACGGAAGCAGACCAGCACTTCCTTTACCCCTTCAGTCTGCCACCTCCTTCCAGCACGCTGAGCTGCCTTGAAGGGACAGAGTGTCCATGCCACCCAAACCCTGCCACTTAAAGTGAGGGTCTCAGCTTGGCCAGCAGCAAGTGCAGGGTTCACAGAAAGAAGCCACGGGCACGGCGCACTCTGTCCAGACATATGGCCCCAGAGCTGACAGGCTTATCCACACGCAGCTTCAGTGCCTGCCTAAATAAACAGTACAAAACACATTTACTTAAATCACTAGAGGGACTGTGACCACCTAAGCAAATCCAGATACAACCTGGTTTACGATCTTTGTCTTTTTGTCTGCTGGGGGCTCTTTGAGGGATATCAAAGGAGGCAATTCACTTTTCCTCCCTGCAGTCACTCTCCATGCTTTGAGCATGCATTATTTTGGCCTCCTCAGCCACCCTTCAAGTTGGAATTGCCCGAGTGGCTGGGAGTCTAAACATCTACAGCAGTTTCTTGGTACCTTACCTACATATCACCCTTCACCATGCCACGTCCCAGTGTTGCACCCCCGCCTGCTGCAGGCTCCTCACAGCTGAAGAGGCAGCTCATTTGCCGGCTCTATGAAGACTCAGCTGAGCCAGCTCTCAGCAAGCTGTATGCCAGCTGACCCAAGGTTCTTCTTGGACAGGAGTCAGAAAACCACTCTGCACACTTTCCATCTGACCCACATTAAACAAGCCTTACAGTAGCCGAACACCGCGAAGTGACAAACATCTGCACCATGGGAAAAAGGTGGCTATTTTCATTTTCCACAGTGGAGAAGACGAGTGGTACATCCAAACAGGACAAAGGCACCCAAGTGTCACGTCACACACTGCTGCTCCCCCGGGCCAGC
The DNA here is from genome assembly GCA_013397115.1 of Edolisoma coerulescens. Classification (NCBI taxonomy): domain Eukaryota; kingdom Metazoa; phylum Chordata; class Aves; order Passeriformes; family Campephagidae; genus Edolisoma; species Edolisoma coerulescens. Next base: position 66,408 of record VWZW01002517.1, on the reverse strand, counting down.
ACGTCTGATGGCAGCAAGGCAGACGTGGCAGCGCCACGTTCCGCCCTCAGCAGCACAGGATGCCTCCCTTCCAGGGACTCCCTGCACACAGACCTTGGCTGCCATCACGTGCCGGGCTGCTGCTCCGTCCCCGCGGTTGTTAAACAGGCAAGGAAATGTTCTCGCACATCCCTGGGGCTATGTGGGCAGACCCTGCATGCCTCACTTCCAGGGTTTCTAGGGAGAGTCTTAGGCCTTGAAGGCAGCTGATCCGCAAAGCCCGCACACATCTTCATGCAGAGCTGAAGGTGCAGCATGGCCCTTTGTATTTTATTTACCCACTTTTTCCCCTGACAAACATCATGTCTGCCAATGCCTCTCTGCTCCCCTTCTCCCTCATCCACAATTATTTCCCTCTGAAGAAAAGGAAAAGCAAGCAAAAGAGTATGTTTGAAATTATCTTCTGTGATTCTCCTCTAGGAAGTGGCATACCCAGGAATCAGCAGGACTCAAAGTTCATAGTAAACATATAGTAAAGAAATCTATGCTACACAAAATGATTCTTTTCTTCTACCATTAAAAAAAAGCTTCACAGCTAGTATTAATACTTAGAGAAATCAAAGTTTAAAAGCATTCTTCCTAGAGTAACAACAGAGGATAAGTTTATCTATGACCACATAGCACACCACTCTAACAATCAGTGGAAAAAAGGAGGGTTAATTAGTAAATAAATTGAGCCAGATACCAATCCTTCACAACAAAAAAGCTTACATATACCAGAAATATCAAAACCACACACTTAAGATCTTCATGCAAGATTACAGCATGAAGCGCTATGGGCTAATCCAGGAACACCAGACAATTTAATTACATTTTCTACTGAAAAAAATAAACCATATGCATAGCTCATCAGATCAAGCCTTCTAACATGTGTCTGGTTTTGATATCCAACATCTGTCTGAAAATGAGATTTTCATTCCCCTTATGAAATGTGATTCCACCTTCATGGTCAAACTCAAGGAGCATTGATGGAAAGAAGTGAGGGAAAAAGAACAAGTGTTGGGTCATCTGATTCAGCCTTATTGCTAAGCTTATTGATCAATCTCTAAATACTAAAAATCTTAGAATACAGTAATTCTTTCTTCACAGGTGAAGGCAACAGGGAAATGCAAGAATGATCAGATTTTTTTTTTCCTCAAGAAATATATCCTAAATCATCTTCATTTTCTTTCTTTAAGACTAGAACTAATTAGGGTCTCAGCTGCTATTAAATAATTTCTCCCACACTGTAGTGCTCTCTCACTAGTTTTGGCTGTCTCCTTGAGAAAACCTTGCAGAAAGACTGCACATGTGCGATGTACAGACAAAGAAATGACACAGTGCTTCTGCTGGATCAGCTCATCTGTCACCTTCATCACCCGTCCCCTGCTGTTACTGAGCAACACACAGCACGGTGAGCTTTAGAAACCTGCCCATTGTGAGGATCCAGAAATATTCAGTGCTCCAACTCCTGTCAGCTGAACAATATCTATACAAAGGAGAACCATGTAAGTAGCGATTTAACTCCAAAAACCAGTTGCTGTAGGTGTTATTTTACAAAGTTGTAACACCAAAAAAAAGTGCTTTTCTGAAGGAAGAACACAAGTCTGCATATTCCATCTGTATTTCACCTTATGCTAGCAATTTGCTTGCCATGTTTTTGAGCAGCCTCTTTCCAAAGGATCTTGAAGCTCCTCTGAAAACTTTATTTCACTGAGTGTACAGATGAATTCTGTATTCAGAAACTTGGTTAAACTTTTCTGTCCCTCATACTGATCTGAAATTTTAGAGTTGTTTCTTTCTTTTCTGCAACAGAATTATTCCGAGATCCCTTCCCAGTGCTTTGAAGCTTGCATGGGATGCCTGCATGCACTCAGTGCCACCAGCTCGGGTTGGAAAACCCTACATCTTGGGGAGCAGCTGGAATTCAATCTCCTCCTCTTCTGTTTCATTTGAGCTATCAACTTGAATCCAGTTTCTTACATCCCTGCTACAAGTTCAATCTTTCTGTCAGTTCAATCTTTCAGTCAGAACTGTATATACATGTATATACATAAAAATAAAGAGAGAAAAAAGAGAAAAGAGAGAAAAGAGAGAAAGAGAGAAAGAGAAAAAGAGAAAAAGAGAAGAAGAGAAGAAAAGAGAACTGCTCCAAATATAATTCTTGGGGCAGGGCAGCTGATAGTACACCTGTATGGCCAAGGAACTGTGAACATAGAAAGCAAATTTCAAGTCATTGCTCCACATCCAGCAGGACAGGAAATGCATGAGTATACACATCTTATATGTTTTCACAGAAGTTTTAAATCACTGGTTATTGTATGGTACAGTTTTCTACTTCCATTGCAGATCTGAGAAGCTTCTCAATTAAGAAAAAATCCCAAAAACCCAAACCACAAACCTACCTTCAGATTGAACTCAGCATGGTGCTACAAAAGTGTGAACAGTTCAGCATTCCCAGGAAAAAAGTGGTATAGCTAAAAATTAATTCTGCCAACTCTAAATTTCAAACCTTTACGAAGAGATCATTATGAATGTTCACTCACACCATTCACCCACACTTACACCAATCGCCTGCATTTGACTACAAGCTTCCTGGTGATGGAAATACAATACACAGCAGCAGCAAAATGTCTTGCCCACGCTGCTGTCAGTTTAGCAGAAAAAAATTAACCTGCATCCTCCTGGTTCAGGAAAAGTTTCATCAATACACATTGGACTGCAGGGTCTGGAGCTGTGAATATGTTCTTTTAATGATTCCCAAGTAGCGTTTGGTCATTACATTACTTAAAATAATAGCCCAACTCTTTCAAGGCTGGTAGTTTTCTAAAGATTAAACTGCTTATTTCAGCTTCCATCCAGCAAGAGGAGTAGGAAATCACTCTTACACCAGAAGGGGGTTCCTTCTGACCAAGCAATTTACGAGATAATCCAAGATGCTGCAGCATTTGGAGAAGCCAGCCAGCACAAGGGGCACATTGTTAGAAGCCCCCTGCCTTGCAGGGGCACCCTGGCTCCCCTTAGGGCAAGGGTTCAAAGGTTTTATACAAAGCTGTGGAAGGGGCAAGCTGCAATTCACCCTCTGCCCTGTTTTTTCTCCCTGCCTGGGGTGCCAGAGCTGATGCCTTGGAGACAGGTTTCAAGGATCAGGTCTCCACCTGGACTTTCTGCACTCAGATCTGGCTTGGCTCTCCTGAAGGCTGGTGGCAGAGCAAGGGTTGGGGCTGCCTTTCCTTCCCTGTCAGGACTAGTCCCACAGCAGCACACAGTTAGGCTATTACACAGAAGGGAGTTTTGTATCCACTTGGCATCAGAACTGATACAGAGACTCAAAGGGAGGATCAGCACTGAAGATTCATTTGTATATCAAGGAGAAATCCAGAAGCCATTGAAATTGTTTACAGCAGGTCGAAAGAATAATACGAAGAACATTGTGCTAACAGATATCCAGATGGCTTTTGCAGGCAAATCTCAACGCCTTTAGCCCAGCTAAGGCTGATTAACATTTACGTATCATCTCAGGATTTTATTTCTAAAATTTATAAAGCACCAAATTATGAAGTTTTCAGGGAAATGAGAGTCATCATGCCTTCTCCCCCCTCACCCCCCCCCCGACTTTGCTTTGTGACCGAATTAAATTTACATGGCAGAGCAAAATGGTTCAAACTACTGGTGCAGATAGCAAAGAGGGGAACGGGGGAAAAGGTGTAATACATGGGGGAACTAAAGGATGCTGATTGTGCAGCCCTGGGGACAGGGCTTTTCTGGGGCAGATTTTCACAGAATTCCTGCAGTTTCACACTGCCAGAAGAGGCTCCTGGAAGTTTGGAAAAGGCAAACCACACATATGGTAGGAGATGGCAGGTCCATCACCTTCTATCCAAACGCTTAGTTCTTCCTACATAAACTCACCTGGTGATTTCTATTGTTATTTGACATCCCTGTATCTAAGAGGATGATGGCAAAGCACAGCAAGGGATGTTTCCCTACCAGACACAAGAGCAAGTCAGGAGTGATGTGTCAAGGGGCTGCAGCATCCCACAGAGGCCACTCTCCTCAGTGGGGATCGGGCAAGAGTACCCAGACTTGTTTTAAGACAAAGAGCCATGAAAGTTGAAAATATTCATCCAATGCTCATCCACAGCCAATCTGTGTGAAAAAAAAGTTTACCAGGCAACCCCTTTTTTTTCCATGGCTCCCCCATTTTGCGATACCAAAATTCCCTGACTTCTGTTACTGATGCATTCCTGGCCACACCACTGACCACTGTTTCATGCACTGGGTACAGAGCATGAACACTTAACGTTTTCCAGCCTATCCAAATAAATCATTTCAGTCTGCTGCTGGAGGTAAGAAAGAGTGAAAAAGTAGCACTGAATCCTTCACCTTCATGTAATGGCACTGAAGTTAAAAATAGATTTATAAAATATTTGTAATCCTTAATCTCCCTTCAAATCAAACTGATGTTGAGATTCACCAGTGTTTAGAGACCCCAAGAGATTTATTTGTAAATGTTTGGCTCAGACTCAGCTAAATCCTCCTTCTTTTTATTTAGCCAGTTTGGTGACCTGGTAACTATTCAAAACATAAATTTTAATGACAAAAATATCCAACCACCTCCAGCACACTGAAGTTCTGTAACAGACATTACAAAAGAAAAGAAAAAATAAGGTGTTGGTTCACGGAATGCTGGGGGGAGGGGAGACCTTTTCAGCAGCAGATGAATTCAGTGTTCAGAAGAGGCCTGAATCTTCCACACAGGCAATGTGTTTTGTGTGGTTCCCTGCACAACTAATCTGTTGTTACTTATTCTTTTTTCCTGCAGTATAGATGGACCCTGTGTAGCAGGGAACAGGGTTTTGGAGAACAGCCCTCATTTTGTTCAGTACAATACAGCTTTCTCAACTCCTAACGCTGCCACTTGAACCCTCAAATTGTACACAGGCGAGAGGAGAACAATTTTGAAATGAATAAAGCAAATAACTGATTTGAGTCTCCTTTGGGTGTAATGTCATATCCCAGCTTAAGGGCTAGTAAAAGCTTTTACGGAATATTTTCCACACCTGGTAGTTTACACAAACACTTCCTCTATGGGTATTCCTCAACTTTCCAAAGAAAAGAGACAGTTGCTATTGTCCTGAACAGGTTTCCAATCAGACGTTTGGTGAAGATCAGAGAGGAAAGGCATTACATGTCTGCTTGCACATGATTAATTGGCATCACTGCAGACTAGTGGATACGTTCATTTATGTAAGGAGAAGGTTTTAGGCTTTATCACTGACATTTTAGATCACAGCCAAGGAAGCTTTGCAGATCTACCATAACTCACCCAGATTAATACTTCCCACAACAAATTTAGTAACACAGAAAGAAGTATAAAAGTGTCCACTGAAAGCCATTTTTGGTGAATGATGATATTTTTATATCACAAGACCCGAGAACACAATTCACATGCTAAATGTGTTCCATGTAGATAAAGTTTAACAGATTTTTATCCATAAAGGCATAGAGACATGCAAGCACAATTCCCTAAAGATGAAGGAATTCCCATTCTCATAGTTAGACGTGAAAGGAGTGGGCTGGAGAGGGAAATGACTGTAGTTAAAACCGTCAAGGAGTCTCAAGGAATGAATACGCATTGCCTGACCTGAATCTATTCCAGTTTCACATGGTACGAGAACAGAACATTTGTTTCCATTTGAAAAACAAGAAAATAAATGCGTTTCCATGGCTTTCCTGGGTAAAGCTATATTTGAATTTGTTTGGAGATAGCACTTTTTGTAAAATGGTTTTGTTGCTATTAAATAGTTCAGAGCACTTCAGGTTGGTAAAGGATAAAGTAGTTGGCTCACTAAAATAATATTGCTCTCAAGTATTGTAACATAAATAGAAAAACACCCTTAATTTCAAGAAAAAACCCAACCGAACATGATCAGCAGGAGAGCTCTGTTTGTAGCTCATTAAACAGGATGGAATTTATTGCTCAGTAAGGAAGTTCAGGATGTCAGGTTTTTGCCATTTGGTGCAAAGCTGGACGTTGGTGTGAGAAGCAGGTGTGACAGAGCACAGAGTTGTTCAAGCATGCTAAAGCAAGAACGTCCTGTGAACTCCTCCAGAACACTAAGGCTTCATTTACTCATTTGTCATCTTAAAGTCATACTTGTCAGCTTCAGGTCTCTGAACCCAAATGCTCCCAAACACAGCACTGGCACTTCATGCACTTGCCCCTGAGGAGAATGTATGACTAACCTACCTTTTAAGGATACCTACGCTGAGCTGTGAGACACGGGATTCACTCTTGTAGGAAATTCTGCACTGAGAGGGATTTAATTTTATCTTTTATAAGAAACTCTTGGCAACTGTCATTATCAGCACTGCAAAAAAGAAACTGTGGAAGATGGAAAAGGAAAAAGAAAAAAAAATCGGTGATAATTAATGGTTATATCTAGCAAGAAACTAAATTCACATAAAATTATGAAGCTTAGAAATCATGGTCTTTCAGCTACAAAAAGGAAACTCTACCCTATTTAGCACAGTGGCAGTGAATCTATTCTATCCCAAGAAACAAGGGGAAAAGAGAGTTGAGGTGAGGATTCAGAGGAAGCTATTTGGCATCCATCCCAGAGAGCTGCTAAGCCCTCTCCTTCCATCCCTGCCTGAAGCCCCAACCCACCAGATCACAAAGAGCTTCCAAGGAACTAACTTATACCCCAGTTAAGAGGGAAATCTGGACCTGCATATATAAAATAGGAAACAGTGAGGCTCAAGTATATCGGGGTCATTACCTCTGATGGCAGAAAGTTTGAGTGCACAGATAGTTTACGGGAGGTGATATGAAAAACAGACAAAAGGCTGTTTATTCTTAAAAAACCTAAAAATACAGAGCTTAGTTTCTGCTTTGTGAAAATGACCCAGTCGCTTTGTGAAAAACTGTGTGGATGGTTGAGTAGCCAAAGAGGCAACCTGGAAGGGTGGGGAAGATTTTGTGGGTGGAAGCAAGAAAACAAAGAGGTTGAAAAAGAAAGAAAACTGTGTACATCAGCACAACTGCTCAGACGAACATGAGTATTCCCAACTTGGACGCATAAGGGCTTAAACCAGTAGAATCCAGTTTTCACAAGTTCACAGCCATGAGCAAAGAGACCTTCTCTCTCCAGAGAAGGGAAGAGAGGGGGAGGAGAACAAGCAAGTTAGCCAAGGAAGGCCATCTGTTAAGTGAAATTCAGCTATGAACTCACGACCTGCCCTTACTAGGCTCAAACATTAATAGAAGTGTCCAGAAAACACCAACAGCTAAGCAGAAAAATTCCTTTAAATCAAAAAAACTGAAAAAAAAAAATTAAAAATGGAGGTGTCTTATTAAAAAAAAAAAAAAATGCTACGGCCACTTAGTCACAAATTAGATACAAAATAAACCTTACAACCAACTCCAAAGCAGAACATTCTTAGTAATTGTGAAGGTGTGTTCCCATCAATTAGGAATAAGTGAACACTTAAATGGTATGCACATGCCAAAATTTCTCCTGGCAGCATTTGTAAAGTTTAGGAAGAAGTATTTTGGAGAGATTCAAGAAGAAAAGGGAGTGGGACAAAAAGCCTCCCACACACATCCCCAGCTCCTAGCAGACAGGGAGAAAACAGCGAATCTCAACATCAGCTCCAGATTTCAGGCTTGAAGGCTGGGAAACATGAGAAACGAGATGGCTGTAACCCTTACCACCACACCTTGCGGTACACCATCAAACTTCCTTTCCCACAGAAAGAAATGTCACTAGTGTACTGCAGGTGATAAAGACAGGTTCATTCCCTTCCTCATCTTGCTGTCCAACTCTTAAGAGCGTCTCATAAAACAAGACAAACATCAGACTAAACCAACCCATTTTAAACTAAGGTTTCGGTACTACAGATTCAGCATTTAGTAATAAGCAGGAAATAAAGGGGAGGAATGTCTGTCCTTACAGGATGAATCTGTAATGTCTTTAAGGAATCATACAGTTTAGTCAGGCAGGAACCTCTGGAGGTCATGAACTACTCAAAGCAAGACTAACTTGAAAGGTGGATCACAGTACCCAGTTCCATCAGGGTTGGAAGGTGTCCAAGCATGGACACTTCCTGGCACCTCTGCGTGATCCTTTTCCTGCTTTAACCACAATGATAGTGACAAAGCTTTTCCTTACATCCAAGTGTAATTTTCCCTGTTGGACATGGCATACATTGCTCTTTCGTTCTGCACCTCCGAGATGTGTCTCACTTGTCTTCTCTCAAAACCCCCTGTGGCTGGTGGACACTGTCACCCCCCTGTGTTTCTCTTCTCCAGGCTGAAGAAGCCTAACTTCTTCCAGCTTTTCTCATAACACCATGTGCTACAGCCCCCAACTATCCCAGTGACTTTTTCCTAATGAGTACTAATGCCAGATACACTGGAATTTGCAGAGAGCTCTTCACAGCTGAATAAGCTTGCCAGTAAGACCATTCTGAAGCCAGCATCCTTCTTTGACGCTCCCTTTATATGGTACGCTGCTGCCATTCCCCTCAACATGAAGTGTGTATAGTTTCATAGTTTTATCTATAAATGGTTAAAATACTGGAAATGTAAACCAAGCCTCCTCTACCCCCCAAAAAATGAATGATATATTTAACATGTACAATCTCCACACCACCAACTACTTGGTTCTGCCTTTTTGTCAGATTTTACAGTTTTCAGGACATATTTGTATAGTAGTTTCTTTACTATGAATGAAAGAAGCTTGCATCAGTAATTATGTGACTCCAGAAACTATGGTGTCCAACAAAATAACAAATGAAACAATTACTGAAGTAAAAAAAAAAAAAAAAGGTTAAAAATTGAGAGGAATCCCCTGATGGAAAATGAACAGTGTCCTCCCTGCTATGAGAAAAATAAAAGCTAGAATATACTTCTCTGATAGAAATTGATAGAAATACTAATGACCTAAAAAGAACAGGCACGAAGACTGAAAACACCACTTTCAGAGAGAGATTACAAAATGCCAGTCATGGGAAAACCCTCCTTCCACTCCCACCAGAGTTGCTAATCTCCCATTTAATCCTCCCCCTCTCCCTCATTTTGCAAAATAAATTATGAAGCCAGAAGGAGCCAATGTAATCATCTTTATCTCTTTGAAAGAACAAGCCAGAGGATTGCAATGAATTATTTCTTTTGAGTTAAGGCTTATGGGTTTCTGCTTTTTCCAAAAGGGAAGAAAAAAACTCCCCTGTCAATCTTGATTGAAATGTTTCCAGGGAAGGAAGTTCTGCCCTCAAATTAATGTTTTTGTCCTCATGCTGATTGCTACCATTTTGTTTACTTTCGATTCCAGCTCTGATGTGACTTGGCCTGGCAGGCTCTTCCAGCTTTAACATTACATGGCTTAATTTCTCTGCTTCAACAAGGGATAGCTCTTCGAGACTACAGCTGAGTAAAACTGACGTCCCTTCCAAATCCCCTGAGTTCACAAGTGATGTTATTGCTCAGCCCATTATGTTGACATGCCTCTTCTAGGAATCCTGGTTTTCCCCCAGTATCTGTTCCACTGTGAAAACTAGACATAAATTGTGCTCGGGTTGCAGTCACATCAGTCCCAAAGAGAGATCTGTATATGCCTCTGTTTTCTAAACCCATTGGTTACCATGAGGCCCATTTACCACAGAAATGAGATTAAAAAAATCTCACAGTGGATAATCAAGACCTTTTCAGAAATGATGCTTCTTAAAATAGTGTTTCTTGATCCTGTAAAGGTAACTTACATGCCTTTGTTCCTACATATGTAATTTTTATATCTGTCTATAATGAAATAAATACTGTTCTAATATAGAATAGAAATGTTAGAATTTAACCTAAATTAATTTTCTACCTGCGCCTGATCTTTTGTTTCCCAGAAATTTAATTCATTAGTAAAAATGCTAAAAAACCACACACATTTGAGAAAGAATGGGCATGAATGGAGCTTCAAAATAGCTCCATTCTTAAATCAAAGGAAACAAGGGCAGATGTCTAAAGGTTCTCTCTTCCCTCCCTTCTCTCACGTCCAATGCAGAATTTGTTATCTCTAAACCAATTCTGGCAAATACCTGACCTGTTTTTAAAGCTTCTAACATAGGAGATGTCTCAAACTGTCAAGGTACTTTATGTCAATATGTACCATCCTCGCAGAAAAGTTTTTTGGGTTACTTGGAATAACTCATTTAAATCTCCCTTGCTAGGACTGTTTCCTTCAGAGGTCGTATTTTCTAGCTCTTGATTATTCTTGCTGCTGTCATCTGGATTTCCAGTTGCCTGCACTTTTCTTGATGTTTGGTGTCAGAAGTGAACATGCTGCTCAGCTCCTACCTCACCAACAGCTGAGAGAGCAGAACCGTGTCATCCTACCGACCAAGTTTCATCTCAGACACTTCACCCCTCCTCTTTCCTTGAGGCAACAGCATGACACAGTTGACTCATGTTCAGATTTATAAACAGAAGTAAACTATTACTAAATTTGTTTTCCATCTCTAAATATCCAGCTGAAAATAAAATCTTTGATGTCTGTTGCCAGCAATGTGCTTGATGCCTGCCTTTAACCTTTTTTCATGCTCTTGTTCTAAAGCGGATTCCATTTCAGCTGTCAAGAATTCTAAAACTGGAACAATCAGGAGCTTGGATGGTTGATTTTCAGACATATCAAAAGACCACTTTCTTAATAAATAATAAAAAAAGGCAGCGCAGAGAAGTAGATGCAGACCATAAACACTTCTTGCTTGAATCTCAATTGTCTGTATGGGCGAAAGGGCAAGCTTTCATTTTGTTTACCCCCAACCACCCTCCAATATACCACATGGACAACATCTGCTATTTCTTCAGGAGAACAAAAATCTATCATTAAAATAAAACAACGAAGAAGGAACAGAGTAAAAGAGCTACTGATGGCAAATACAGTATTTTTTAAAAACCAACTCAAGTGTCACAAATGGAACAGCAAAAGAAAAACATTCTTTATTTGCCCTCTTCTTTACAGTTTCAGTGAGGTAGAACATCCTGGAGAACTGACCCACAATTAGAAAAAAGAGGCACCAGCAATGAGGTAAACAACCAAAGTGTTCAGTAGCACAGAGAGATTTCTGTCTTTGTAGTAACACCGAATTAGACTATAAAAATCCAGCAAGGGAGCTACAATCCCCAGGCTACAATCCTCTAAAACATTCCCGAGTTCCGAGAGCTTGTGTTCCTTACAGTTAACACCAACTGCTGTCATCTCAGATATACTCCCCATGTTTTAGAAATGTGTGTCAATAACATGCACTACAAACTCTACTGCATTACCACTTCACAGAATATCTTGATGTCTGTATTAAACATCACAATAGTTTTCCAAAAGGGATACTGGTGTGCAAGAGCAGTGTGAGATGGGCAGTGAGTTGAGGAAGAGTCAAAAGAAGCATTTTAAATACATGAAGCATTGGGTAGGAGATACATCATGCATTTGTAAGCATGTCTTAAATTTCAATAGTTCCTGATGGAAGAGATGAAAAGACACTATGAAGGAACTGTAGAAGTCTTCATTTTAATAAAAAATAGTCCTAAAGTATTCCTATTCTTTTACTAAATGCTGTTGGACAGACAGATAGTGACTGACACAATCTGTTGCTTGAAGCAATTGAATTCAAGTCTTTGTTCATTACCTAGTAAGGTGTTGTTAAGATCTGCTTAAAGTTCTGACGCGGGCTTTGAATTCCTCAAAGCAAATTAGTCCAAGAAGCAAACAAAAAACCCCAAAGAAGCTTCTGTTGAATATCCTCCTTCTGAAACGTATCAGGCAAACATGTTCTTTTTTCCCTCCTAAGGAAAGTAGTCACAAGAAGCATTAAGAATACGTAAGAATTTACAGAAATAACCACTGAAGTAATACCATAAAAGGCAGAAATGAGCCCTAAAATTAAGAGCTACAAAATGTGACATCTCCACGGTGCCTCCCAAGTAATGATTAATATTTTCCTCGCCTCATATACCCATACAAGTTCTAGAAGCCGCTACAGGCCTAGCAATACCCTTCTTTCCAGAAAGAAATAAAAATCCCTGGATTCTTCTTTCAACTGTTGTAAACCAGAGCAGCATGAAGGAGCCTAAGTGAGCCAGCTCCTGTGCTTTGTACATTGAGTGCAGAGGCCATCCTTAAACCAACCTGAATTTCAAACCTGCTTTCAAGCATTAGCAGCCACACAGTGCAAGTCCTCCTGGTTCCAGAAGGGAACATCATTTAAGAAACAGGTCTGCCTGGCTCATTTCTGAATTGCTAACTAAGGTAGATTTTATTGAATATGTCCAAATACAGCATTTTACAACACTCAAATCTGACAGGAAAGGGAAGTACTTTTAAACTGCAGTAAATATTATTAAAACCACACTCATTTATAATGAAAGATGCTACTGACTTACATGATATGGGAGACAACAGATATGAATCTCATTTTCTGTCAATAAACACAGTTCAGCCTTTTCTACAGGCTTTATTTTTCACATTCTACTCAACAGTTTTCTATTAGAACATAACTTTTCCAGTTTTCTTGATGCGAACCCATTTCCAGCTGTAGGGTGAAACTGACTTAACCACAGCCAACATTTCAAAGTCTTTTATAGAAGTAGTGTTATTTTTATCAAGATAAACACTGTGTAAATTTCCACAACAGTCTTGTCTGGAAACAGCATATGAAAGTGTTCTGAGTTCTACAAATATTTCTAGATGTCCAGTGAATATTCTTTTAAATCAAGTGATTAGATCCCTCTGCCCCCTAACCATCAACAACAAGCATCTTTTAGAACTTCTTGGCTCATCTGACTTTTCAGGACGCTGTTTGCTTAAATACTACTAAGCCTACTACTCCCAATAAAGACTAAGGAAACAAGTCTAGAACTCTATATGCATGTAAGACATCTTAACACATTTATCTTCTGTTACATGCCTCCCACACAATGCTTATAGTGACTCTAATGTTTAGAGTGTGAAGTAAAACAGTGCTAGAATGTTATTTAGAGAATCAAAATTTTCTTAAAATCACTCTGAGTTCTGTCCTGTTAGAAAACACCAGTAGGGTTTTTTCACATGGTTAAAGTGCCTAGATTAAAATCTTGCATGTGTGACCTCTTTAATCCAGATTAATCACACATGGTGAACACATGCAGTACCAAAGAACATGCACCCAGCTCACTCTCTGAACCCTTCTTATATTGGTAGCTGGTAAACGAATGCATTTGAGGAGGACTTAGAGAAGTCCCCTTTAATCCATTCTCAATCAGGTAAGTGTAAAACTATACAGTAAACAACCGTCTTCAGCCTTCTAAAGGAGAACTGGTTGAGATTAGGATACTGCACACACAGTTAGTGACATATTACAGCACAGAGATACATTAGTCAGGGTTTGTTTAGCTTTTTTGTCTGCTTTTAAAAATATTATTAGAATTCCTTCATTTAAAAAAAAAAATCTCTATTTTAACTGTATAAACCAAAAAATAATGGTTATTTCTAAGAAATCTTCACTGGCTTTTTCTACTACAACATCCTTCATCACGGTTCACTTCTTAGATTTGGGACTACAGGCAACGTCTCTCTTTCATGCCTCAAATACCAGGCAGTGATCAGGCTCCCCTGCAATACAAGAAGTGTGTCTCTCCACTCAGCTAGACCAGGTATTGAAGAGATGATTCATGTTCAGGTGAGCACTGCTGGCTACACTGTAAGAAGGTCTCCAGCATGGCTATTCTTCTCCTCCCTGTGTAACAAGAAAGCCTCCTCTCCTCACTTGCACCTTCCCACAGAAGGCAAACTTCCCGGGTGTCAAAGCACCAAGAATCGGAAGCAGCCTTAGCTGAATGCACCACTTCCCATCCAGGCTGGATGGGGCTTTGAGCAACCTGGTCAAGTGGAAGGTGTCCCTGCCCACGGCAGGGGGGTTGGAACTGGATGATCTTTAAAGTCTCTTCCAAGCCAAACCACTCTATGCATAAAAAACAACTTTGTGTCCACAGAGTACTAAACTAAGTGCTTTCCACACTGCTATCTGCTAGTAATAACAATGCCTAGTCACAGAAAAAAGAAAGTGTAAAGTCTCACCCTGTAAAGATGAGATTAGAGGCTGAGAATATTTTCTTCTCTACGTCGAACTGTTCTGCCCTCCTACTTCAATACTCAAATCCTCCATTTATTCTTCCCGCCAAGGACTCCGTGTGTCTCACCCCTCCCATGCAGTGCAAAAATAGCTGTTCCTCCCTAAGAACCATGTGCCCAAAAGTCTGCCTGCCTTTTCCAAATGTATCTTGTGAAATTCCAGCTGGTCTAGCAAAAATATTATGCCTCCCTATATAACTTGTTGTCACAGTGAGACAACATACCTACAAACACTACAGCTACTGCCCCTCTCTGCCTGCGTTTTCCCTTCCTTCCTCCTCACTTCTACCACAGAGAAAGAAATAGGACATTCCAGGGTATCCAGGTTTTAAAACTTTAGCTAAGATTTAAAGTCAGAGATTAGACTGCTACACAAAAAGCTGTCATTTATTTGATTTACAGGGAAAAGGCAGAAACTGCTCAGACTGCTTGCCAAAGGCCACCCGCTCTCTGATACCTCAAATATCAGCTGGCAATTTGGCACCAGCAAGATGCAGAATCCACAGAAATGTGGGACTGGGAAGTCCCCATGGCTATTAAGTTCAGGTTTCTGATCAATCACAGACCATCACAGTAACAGCTCTACAGTCCACCAAAATTGCCAGTATAATCAACTCCCACTGATCGTCTCATTACGGACACAGAGGGATTTTGCAGTGGTCTCTCTGCAAGCAGCAAGGGAGGACTGTGCTGGAATAAGTTCAGACGAGGCCACAAAGGTGATCAGAGGGCTGGATCACAGGCTGAGAGAGCTGGGATTGTTCAGCCTGGAGAAGAGAAGACTCTGGGCAGGCCTTAGAGCAGCCTTCCAGCACCTAAAGGGGGCCAGCAAGAGAGCTGGACAGGAATTCTTACCAGGGTATGTATGGTGACAAACAAGGGGAATGGCTTTAAACTGAAAGAGAGAAGGTTTAGATTAGATTTTAGGAAGAAATTCGTTCCTGTGAGGGTGGTGAGACACTGGAAGAGGTTGCCCAGAGAATCCCTGGAAGTGTTACAGGACAGGCTGGATGGGGCTCTGGTCTAGCGGAAGATGGCCCTGCCCATGGCAGCAGGGCTGGAACTAGAGGATCTTTGAGGTCCCTTCTATGATTCTATGACGTAGCTCTCCAACAGCCTCAGCAGAAAAGTGGCTCAGGTTTGTGCACCCAGATTATAAAAGTGTAGGCCTCCATCCTCTCCCAAGCAACCCATTCACATCCCAGAGAAGACAGCACGCTCCCTGCAGAGCCAGGCTGGCTTCTCAGCCCCTGTAGTGCCCTTTGGAAGAGCTCCACACAGGGTCTCTACCACTGCCACCAAGCAAGAGTCATTCCAATAATATTTTAATCCTGAACTCTCTCACCATCTACAACTAGGCCAAGTACTAGTAATCTGTCACCATCTGTAAGTCTCAGAGCTGTGCCTAGGGCTGAGTTTCTGCTCTGATCACCTCTGAAGGTCAAAACCACCTCAACTCTCCCTAGGACATAGTGGCCACCCATCAAAAGCTAGTTTTCCTGTTAATACACACTATGGGGAGTATTCCTCCGTTTTGGCTCATCTGTGCAGGATTTACAGCCTCAGAATGTGAACTGATGCATCACATATAAGTCATCAGCTTCTAGTTTCAATTCAGACAGAGGACAAGCAGAGACTTTAAGCTTCAATTGGATGCTTTCATCAGTCTACTTAAGATTTATTTGCCCATGCAAAATTGTCAGGCAGCTTTTTCATTTGCTGCAGGACAGTCATAATTACCCATAAATCTTAAGTCCTTATACAGATTTTAATTAAATGTGTTTATGAACTGCTTTATAAGATTACAGACAACATCTGAATCTCCAGGAAAGCCCTTAGGAAGCATTTAGTAAAGTAAGAGAATTCACAAACAAAAACACACCTGGAAAAAGCTAGATAACTGAACGCTTTGGCAGGCCCCCAACAATTCTTTTACTGGTAGCAATCAACACCCACCACACACTCTGATTTGTCATCTACTACTTTCAAAACAATGGGGCAAATCCATTAGCCCCAAATACCATCTTAAGCAAAAAATTCATTCAAATTGACTGAATTTTTTTTCCAGAAAAACCGAGCTAGGAAATCTACTCTTCTCCATTCTTGTCACTACCGAAAGTTTATGCTTCAGAGTAATGATGTGACAAACTCCAGTACTTGGTAGTTATAGTTATTCTTGATTAGTCCAGAGATAATATGCAAATTAATTCAACTTAATGAGGTACAGTGTTATCACAATCAGCTAGGCATAAATGAGTCAATATGCAATCAGGAGTCCTCATAAACAGAAGTTTCATCATCTAAGTTAGACCAGCTTGTCCTTTGCTTGATGTAAGCACACTTCAGCCTGCACAGGAACTACGGTTTTTACGTATAAAATAACCTACAGAGCAGCAAGCCCTGCACATCCTACTCATCCACTAGGGAAGAATTAGACTGGCAGAGAACTGACAGCAATCAGCATGTTTAGTAACCAAAGCCCGGTTCTGTCCTCCTACTCTGCTGCGCTTCCTGTTCCTACCATCACATGAAAGATGCCATCATTCAGTATTGCCAGGCTTGCTCCACCTCCATCACTATTTCCACTCTGTTTTCATTAACGTTCTGACTTCAATACAGCACTTAAGTTAAAATGTACCCAATGGACACCTTTGCAGAAGACTTCCAGGTCTGTGCAGCACCAAGTAGCTCACACCTACAACAGCAGAACGCAGTGAGAAGCACCACACATCTGTCTTTTACTTGGCTTGATGAATAGTTGATGATCATCATACTACTTAAAAGAGAAAGTACTTTTTTCAAGTATATTTAATCAGTGAGGTGTGACCCTTAATTTTTGCTTCGCATTTGATTTTCTACCACTTGCCTTATTTTTTCCTGCTGCGGCTTAAAGATGTTATGTTAAGAGCACACACAATTCATACACAAGAGACTTTTGAGGGAAGAGGAAGACTTCCAAGTTTGTTACCCCTGCAGTAATGGCTTTTAACGGTTTATTGACTACACTTAATGCAATTGTGAAAAGCAAGGAGTTTTCCTGTTGATGTTGTTGTTTTTATTCGGCTTATACTAAAATAAGAAATAGAAATATCCATAGAAATATCAGGATCTTTACAGAAAAAAAAAAATATTCAAAGAGGTTAAAGACGTAACATTAAAAAGAGAACCTTGGACAACTTCAATAGCAGGTAAGCGGTCCAACCTCTTCAGTGAAGTTACAATGACTGCCTCCAACTCCACAAGCCTGCATGAGTTTGCTGTACTAAAACAGCCTCCAGGATAGTCCTGGTTTCAAAATCCCAACTCTTAGGTAAAAGTTGGAAACAAGGAGCAGCACAGTGTCACCACCACTTTGCTAGTTCACCAATGACCAGCTAGTAGGTAGTCCCACAGGGCATAACCTAAAGGCCTTCTGCTGGAACCGAACACCTCTAGGAACCAGTTAATTTGGCAAGATTTGTGAGGAATAGCAATGAATGAATGGATGAACTCTAAGACGCTCAGTTCCACATAAGCATAATTAATGTATCCAACTATGAAGCATAAGACTGACATTATCTTGGAAAAACTCCAGGGGTCACAGGCACGATACAGGAAAGGAAGCTACAGAAGGAGCTACTGTATTTGCTTAATAAATCTACTGCACAGGCTGCTGTCAGTGGATTTTGTTCCAAGAAACTACACAAACAAAACAGTCTTTGCAGACAGAAGAGAGGGAAGGGGTGGGAGAGGCGAGAAGGATTCAATCTCATGATCACTAACAATGCTGAACAGCTGAAACGGTCATGGACAATGTCTGTGGAACTCATGAATTTTCTGAATTATTGTGACAAACCTCGATTTCACAATCTGAAGGAGAAAATGACCACTTCTTTAAGAAACCAAGTGTCACAGTTTGTCATTTAAACATGAGGTTGTATTTAAACAGACAACAAACTTTTTTTGTTGAGCCATTTGCATTCTTTGAAACATTTTTCATCTTTTTCCAAGATGAGAGTCATTCCCATGTTGTCTGTAATTCCTTTTTTAGTAAAATAAATGGATCAAATTGGATACAATCTGCTTTCCTATAAGATCAGTGGAGAACTCTAAATATACACTGAAGTCTGATTTTTCACATTACCTTTTCAAACCACTTTAGTTTAGCTAATAGGCTTTAACCGTGCTGTCTTTGCATGAAAGCATAAATGTTAAGAATAAAAAAAAGATGTCTTTAGCAGAAATTCTCCTAAGTTTAAGACTGTATACAATGCAAGTGTAAGGATGCCTTAAGATTAAACAAAAACAGTACTTCTTCTTTCAGATTTAGGAATATGAAAAATGCCAAAGGATAATCTTCTTATATTCTTCAGCTACGCTCCCTTTCAGTTAAATTTAATTAATATACCCCAAAAGGTGTTACGTTCATATCAGACTGTCCGGACAGTAATCATGGAAACAGAGCATTAGGTAAGATATTTATATAGGGTACGACTAGCTCTTTCAAAGCTATCCTGAGGAGACATTTTAGACAGGACTCTCAGATGACTCAGTAGATGGCAAAATTCCCTCTACTGCCAATTATTAATTAAAGCTTATTCTAGAGAATTAAGTTCACACACAAGTGTCTCTTGTTACTCAGAAACTCCTTGCAACTAGGCTTTGGCACGTGATTCTGGAGCTCCTTACCTTCCAAACAGGCTTAATTATTTTGCAGAAGTAATTTTTTTTTTTTTTTTTCACTTACTGCTGTTAAGGAAGCTTGGTATTACTACCCTCTTATTCTTCTGTTTGCAACAAGAACTTGGCCTTCAGGAAGAGCACTGTGCAACTCTGAATTGCTAACGGGCACTAAAAAAAGTGGCAGTAGTAATTAGTAATCACAGTTTCAGATAGACAGACGTGTGTGTATTTGGATTTGTACGAGTATATGAGGATATACGTAGACAATACATATATATATATATAAAAATTTTAAAGCATGGACCTTACCTATCAGCCCCTGCAAAAAACAAACAAAACCAAAATTCCCACTTCATAAACTCCTAATCTCACACCTTCCTCCCCCCAGCTTTCCCTTCTCCACATCTACCACAATACACTTAAAGCATCTGTAGATATCAGAATAGCACACCCCTCTCTCCTTCAACACATAACGCTGACCCACTTCACTGTGGAAAGCTAGTGAAACAGGCTCCAAATATTTCACTCTGCAGCTGGTCTTTAAGCCCTAATAACCAAGGGAGGTTGAAGTCATTCTCTAATCTCCTAATGTGTAAGAATCAACAGAGCTCCCCTTTGAGCAGCCAGCCTACGCTGGAGCACAGAACAGATTGTGTCAAGTGACAGCTGCTTTCTGGCAGAACATGCAGGCTCCCTACCAAGAAAGGGAGGCAGGAAGCATCACTCAGTTGAGGAAGAGGTTGCCAGATTAAAAAAAATCACACAAAAAAAATCATACAGCCATTTGAAGAAGATCCATGCAGCTCTNCTCTGTTCCTTTCCTTTAGCAGGAAGAAAGCTTCCCACCACAAGGACTATTTGCCTATGTATCTGAATGGTGCTTCAGGTATTATGGCTGCTCTACAGAGAGAAATAATAAAGGACTGTCAGGCTCTCTAACTGGTTAAACCAAGTTTGAAATTGAACATGTCTTATACATATTCACTTTTCTTCAGAAAAGAACTAGGTGTAAGAAAATGAGCTGTAGTCTGGTGATTGATCATGGATATTACTGTGTGCATATACACATGTACAAACTCCTGGAAGCACGTTTCTTGCAATTGTGTCAGCATGCAAGAACAAGGCATGGAATGAAAAACAGTTTCATGACTCCATGTTCTGACCAGCTTGTGCACGTGTTATTTTAATTTTGAAGTATCCACTAAATACAGCTTAAGACCAGTCACAGCTCAGTTCAAGTGAGAGGTTTCTGAAGTTACAGTAGAATTTTTTCTGGGTGCCTACAAGGTTCTGCAGCACAAGGTTAGATTTTTTTTTTTTTTAAATGCTACATTTTCAAAAACAAGTTGCTGGAAGAACATATTTGTACTTCTGGATGTATTAGGTTCCAAGATGAGGGAAAAAAAAATCAGCCCAAGCACCTTTTCCACCTCTGTTAAAGAAACAAAAACTTCCCCAAGAAAATCTCGGCAACAAAGCAGCAACTGATTCTTTTAGAGGACTACTTAGGTATTAGGGCTGCAACACTTGACAAATTTGCATTCATATCCCTTAGCTGTATGATTTAAGCCCTTGTTAGCTTGATTTCAGTCCTGCTTAAAACCTTTGCCAGTATGTTAGACATACAGCAGGCTAACAACTAACTGCTTTGTCAAATCCACATTTATGTGTAAGCAGTCAACATACAGACCCTATGAAGGGATTTTTACCAGTTAGTTTCAGCAGGATGAAGAAAGGACTAGAAAAGGCTATGGAATTAAGCATTTTTAGAGGAAATGCACTGTACAGGTTGACAGATCATAGGATATTCTGAGTTGAAAGAGAGCCACAAGGATCATCAAGTCCGGCTCTTACGTGAATGGCCCACACAGGAATCAAATCCATAACCTCAGTGTTATTCGCAGCATGCTCTAACTAACTGAACAAAGCTGGTTGTTCTTTTGAAAGAAGGTCATATAAATCAGACTCAAAACAGTTCTAATACTATATGGTCAGTGAAGAATGTTAAAGTGCAGACTGCAATCTTAAAAGAACTTGAAAATGGCAAATGGGTGTAACGTAAATACACCAGACATTAACAGTTCAATTTGTGGATGAAAGAGAAGTCCAAGCCCCTAAGAATAAACATACCTATAAACTGATCAGATAATAGGAAGAGTTTTGCAATACAAGATAATACTAATAAAACAGGAAAGATGGTTACAAAATTTGTTCTTGCATCAGGACTCTTCCTGATAACATCATGAATTTAGGAGATTATAAATTATTGTCTTTACTACTTCCTCTAGTGCTTTACATTTTGTTTACCAAACAGAAATAGCATGCAAGGAGTTTGTAGCAGGTGTTCCACTTTGCTGTGCTGCAGCAGTGTCCCACTTGGCCACCACTGGCCACACGCCAGCATGGGGCACCTCTGCAGAGCCGATGCTCCAGCCCACAGGACAGCTCCAGAGCTGAGGCACAGCTGGGGCACGTGAACGGATTCAGAATCCAGCGCTATGTAACCAAAAGCTGCTGCTGCTTCTGAAATGTCAGTGGTTGGACAGACATTTTCCATTGCAATTACATGATGATCTTCTAGTTTTGCATCTGTGTTCATGAATACACTGCAATTCAGTGCCAAATTGCAACTGTTCTCACAAATATTCCTTTCTAACCAGAGACCAAGTACTTTTAAAGCTGGTCTCTGGTCAGGATCAGGCTAGTTCAGCTACTATTCTTAATTCTGGGTCCCTGTTACACAAGCCCACACAAATACTTCAGCCTAGAGCCAGGAATTCCCCTTCATTTTCCATCACCTCAGCCTGTACCATCTGGTAAATAAAAATACAGTCTCTCATCTTAGAGGAGCAGCTTATCTAGACATGGGTTATAACACTTTCCTGCTATGTGTCCAGCCTGTGGAACTTCAGTCTCATCTGCCTTCCTGTTTCACCTGGGAAGTTTTCCTTTTCTCCTGGCTGGGCCTAAACACTGAGATGCCTCCAGAACAAGGCTTTCAACAGCATGTTCATAGCCAATCATCTCACAAAGAACCACGGGGATAGCCCCACTGCCTTGTCCTTGCAAGACTCCAACAATGAGCAGCCTCTTTCTGGAAGGTTTACAGAACTTAACAACCATAGAAAACCTACTGAGAAGGATTTATTCTAACACAAAGCAGCCTTTAAGACCATATACCAGTAAGTTTTTAGGAAATTAATAATGGCTTTTGTCACATAATATGTCGGTCTTGCTAACTGCACAATGAAGTAGGGGAATGTTAAGGGCTTTTTCAAATGGCCCCAAATCTACTCTCACAGTTAACAGCTATTCAAAAATATCACTACAAATTTCTCGTAGTCAAGAACAGCATAAGGGTATTTTTTCCACTACTGCTTTTCACAGATCTCAAGATCACAAACCTTTTACTCAAACCTTAAATGCTAAGGTATTGAACTTGCAGGACAGCGGTGCTTAACAGACGGACACGTATCTCTGAACCACAGCGAAACAAGAGCGAGAGAACAGTCTAAAAGTGACTTTGCTATATTTAGGAATAGCACAATCAATACAATACAAACATCAACTCCACAAATATAACTCGGGTTAGTCGCCAATGCCTGAAGCCAGTACATCTACAGAGAAAAAAAAAGTAAATAAATAAATAAATAAACAGTTAAATCAGTCTGATAACATAAGGGGAAAGATTCTAATAAAAGAATTTGCCAGACACAGAAGAAATGCTTTCTTTCTTTTGGGGTAATTTACCAAATCTCTACACAAGTTTAGCAATCTCTTAGCTGTTCACATGTTTACTTTGATTTTGCTTTAGTTACTGTGAGACGGTTAAGCATCCAAAAACATTAAGGTGATACCACACACGGGCGCAAAACGACAGGAAAAAAAAAACAGTGGCAATTAACAACCTCTACTGACAAAATAAGTGACTTTGCAGCTCAGAGGGAAATGTTGCATTATAATCTGGATGCAATCAAACCTCTGGTGGGTTTGTAAATCATTGCTAAGAATAATCTGTCTGGTTGTTTACACTATTTAGAAGAATACTGGTGTCGACACCCAAAGTTTGATTTCCATGTTGGCCTGAACTCTTTCTTCTGTAACTGTTCGCAGACAAAATTTTGTCATCTCTATTAGTCAGACCTTCTGGAACAGTCAAACATTGAAGTTATTAGGTCTCCACAAATCACAAGTGATAACTCCCATGTAGAAAAGGAAGAAAGAAAACATCTACCACCAGACTGAAGAACATCCATGGAAACAGTACTGTGGGGTTTTACATTTACTGTGTTACTGACTTCTGCATGGTATATGTGCCATCCATGATGAGAAATCCTACCAATGTACATGGCCACAGAAACAAAGAGATTTGACTGCTACAGTTTGGATGTGGGTTTTTTGGGTTTTTTTTTGTTCTTGTGCTTTTTCAAAATAAAAAGTTATCATACACTATTAACCTCTACCAGCTAGTTTTAATGTTTGCAATTTTATCCACTGGAAGGGAAGACAGGAAACAACAGTTGAAGGCATCTGTTTCCAAATGTTTGATTGGATATGGTTCAAAGAGTCTGCAGTCCAACTCTTCAAGAAGAGGTGCTCTTATTAAATAATACAAGTCCTTCGTATATGAACTTGCACCTGTTCTTTTCAGTGGAAACCACATTTATACTGTTCTTCACTCCTCGATGTTTCTGAGCCACAGCAGCCAAGGGTAAGGAACCTAAAAGGTGCTCCCAAAATGCAACACACATAAATCCATTGCTGTGGGTGGTTGGGAATGACTAATTCAGTGCATTTAAAATTAGTAATTGTACTTACACGCTCCGAGTTTGTAAGGACACATTTTTTTGTTGCTGCTATTACAACCAAACTGAATTTAATGTGGCATCACATTTTTGTTGTTGCTGCCATTACATATGAACTACATTTGATATGAAATCAGCTAAACAAATATATGTACACTCCTATCCTCATTATCTCCATTCATCTCTGGGCATTTAACTGATATTGCTATAATTTATTTCTGTATATAGATGGACATTCTTTTATATCCACTGGATCAAGCTTCAATGTTTAAGACAAAAGGGTTTTGAACCTTAGTTGTCTCTGAGTAAGTTTTGGAAACCTTGCCATCTGTAGCCTCTACCTCCTCTCACTGAAGTGAACCCCAAGATCCAGGGCACTGTGTTTAAATAACCAAAAGCCACCCACACTGCTTCCTTATATTTCTCACTTTTTGAACCCCAGTAGTATGAGTAGAATACCAGAGAGAGAATACAAGTATTTCCAAACACTCAGAACGAGGCTCTTCTCAAGAACCCTTATTAGTAATCGAGCTCTGATCCCATTGAAATTACTGGGACTTTTATCACTCTCTTGAAAAAAAAAAAAGTAAAAAATTAAATCAATGTCTGAACTAAGGAAATGCTACATACTTCTGCAAAAGTTCTCCTGAGAGGCCAGTGAAGAGTTTCATCTAATCCTTCCCTGATGCTGTTTGCTTTTTTGCTCCTCCAAAAACTACCCAAAAGTTCTGACATTACCCGTGTGCCACAGCCACTTCCTTCCTATGGCAGAGGAAGAAGAATTTTTTCCTCCAGTGAGGAATGACCAAGGGAAAAAACTGATGAGTATTTCAAATGAAGAAAATACTTGGTGAAGAATTACCTGGTAAGGGTTACTAAGCCTTGGAACAACAAAAACCAATCACTCAAGACAAATTTCAGAGTTATAGCGTTTGTTAATTTTCAGCATAATTAACTCGTGAAACTCATCTGGCCTATGAAGCCACGATATGACATGTTTTAGCATCAAACAACAGGGAGTTGTGGCTGTGTACCACAAGCAGAGCCTAAATGTAAAAAGACAACACAAAAACTTATTTTTAAATGTATTTCAGAGAAACTGTCTGAGGACATAGGTAAGAGGGTATCTGTATTCATTTTAATGGCTCCTCACACGTAAGAACAAACTTTTAAAACAGTTTTGTTTATTTGTTTAGTACTGAGAATTCCTGCAAGGGAGACTAGTATTTATAACAACGCTAGTCAAAGTATTCAGTCTCTGTTCCCAAGATCATCCCTCCAACTGAGGAAAGCAAGAAACAAAAAGCCACATCTGCCAAAACTAGCCTGAATTGCTTCTATTGTTGATTTCTTTTGAAGTCAATGATACTGAAGCCTTGGGCAAATGCTTACCAACCAGATCCCCCATTTTAGTTTCCCAAATAGCTATCCAAACAAGGTTTTGAGCTTTATAAACAACTAAGCCTTTACAAAGAGAGTATGTTTTAAACTGATCCAACTAAATTATGAACAAGATCAAGTATTACTCAAGGGCTGCCTTTCAAAATGCAACAGCTGAAACTTTTGATTCAGATTTGAATCAAAGAAAAAGAGCAGGGCTTACTGGTGTTCAAGGGAAGGCCCCAGGCAGTAATGCTTATTTTCTCCTCCACTTTATTTTATAAATGCATCTGAGGATCACCGTGACTGGACTAGCAGCTATGGAAAAAAAATCAATACCCATCATCACCACACACAATGCAAACAACTAGAAACATGCACATAAATCACACATATGGTTCCTATGACACAGGCCCTTCAAAGTGAGGGTCTCTGTTTACACGCAGCACAACTCCTATCCATCAGAGCAGCTTATGAGCACAACAGGCATTTAAAGCTGAAAAGGTTCTTACCCTGAAAAAGTAGCCTTCTATTAAGCAAGGCAGCAGGTAACTCTGCTATTGATTTGGACAGAGCAATCCTCTCAGAAGCATTCATACAGTGGTTTGGTTTTCAAAACTTGGGGGAGAGAAATTTAATTTTCATAGGCCTTAAGCACTTACTAAGTTTCTAATTCTAGGACTCAACCTTCCTTCCCCACTCCCTTAAGAGCTTTTTCAAAATGGAAAGTATGGACTGCAAACTTCTTTTGCAGAAACTTTCTAATGGAAACACCAGCTTCCTCGCACACCCACTCAGATGTATACAAGTTGTGGCAATTTGTCATAGAGGAATTTCACAGCATCTCATACTTCTTTCACCATCTCCCTCAAACACATTAGTTAACTTTATTCTGTGCTCTTCAAATTTGTGACATTAGACACCTGAAGCTAAATGAAATACTGAAATATATTAAAGTACTGTAGTTGTTGTTGAAAACTGCACATGAAAGAATTCTTCTAGCTACTTTGGGAGAACCAGAGATGGAAAGTGCAAAAGCCTGTTTTTGGATTTCATTAAATTTTCTTTACCCTTTTTCAGATGAATTTAAGACAATGGAAATAAATTAGATACCTTATGAGTTTACTCACAGATAGGAAACTGTCAACTACTTACTGTACAGTCATCAGGACCTACCAGCTCCTCATTGACCCTATTTAATTCACCATGCTATAAGAGTGTACACACCCTTCACTCTTTACAATGGAAAACCTAGATTAAAAAAAAATAAAATCCCTCATGAGCATCCCAACACCAAAGAACAAAGTTTAACTCAGCCACATTGGTAAAATTAGATAGGCAATTTTGCTACATTGCTTTTTTAGTTATTTGCCTGTCAGAGCATACCTTCCTTAAAACATATTTACATTCCCCCCTTCTCNAGAGAGAGAGAGAGAGAGAGAGAGGCTATTGTTCACACCTTGCTATGATAATATGACTTGGCAAATAGAGAGGGTCAAATGCCTCCGCTCTCCCCCCTCCATATTGTGCTGCTATAATTGGTCACCAGCAATGTGACACAGAAAAGGTTTGTACATTCACACTCAGCTGGCTCGTGTCCAGGAAGGCCTGCGGAGGGAGAGCTTCCCAAGAGTCCCTGCTAGACACACACAGCTGGAAGAAAGCCTGCAAGACTGAAGATTAACAGTCTACAAAAAACTTCCACCACCCAGACTGCGTTGGCCAGCTGAAAAGCTCGTCCCCAGATTTCGAACCAGTCTGTCAGACACCGGACCTGGCAACGCCCGAGGCCAGCAGCAGCTCTGTTTCCAGGCTGCTTAGATAACAACTGTGCAGCCAAGGGATGGACTGGGAGAAGTTATTTTAAGTTGCAATTACTAGTTCATACGTTATCAAAAGAGCCGGATGAGCACAGTCATTGCTGCTAATAGCTTCCTTTTCTCTTCTGAAAGAGCCACAAGGATTTTAGTCGTGTCAACTACAGGCAAAGTAAATAGCACCAGGTGAAGAGTTAGGTGCACACTGCTGCTGCTACCACCCCGATGAACTCTGGTACCTGCCATTTTTTTCTCAGGCAGTCCTACTGAAACAGGTCTGAACACATCTCTCTTTTTTTCTTGTAGAAGTACCTAACCAGCCTCTTTCGTACAGAGGCTCCAACAAACCCACCATGTAGTGGCAGTGCTCAAGATAAAGGACTGCACAAGCAGCCCTCTCTCTTCAGCTGAGGGCTGGGTAGCCACAAATGCACACGAAGGGTGGCAAAGTACTTCACGCTTTCAATCACTGAGTGGCCAGGAAAAGTGTCAGAAATCACAGCAAGAAGGAGAAGCAGCACTACTGCACATCGGGCGAGGCAGAACTTCGGAAGGGGTTAGCAGCAAGGTGATGGAGCACGAGGTAGTCTCCCTTTGCTACACACACACTAATCCCAACATGAGAACAAACACTAACGTCAGAACCAATATTAAAAGTCATTGCCATAGCACAGAATATTCTTCAGCAGGCAAGGTTAAGTGTCGAAAGACAGCCTGACCTTGCCACAAGTTCATCTGAAGTCGTAAGGCTGAATGAGGAAGTTGGGCATAAGTACGTAAGTTTTTACTTGCATGAATCCTTACACAGTTACACCCCGGCAATGATTTCTCTTAGATCAGTCACACAGCCCTTACTGACAGCAGAGACTGATCATCATAAATTTTATGCTCCCATACTGGTGGCACCCACAGTTTAGAAACAATGGTCCCATCAATCCTCCAGATCCACTACTGGCTACCAAATACAGTACTTTCTGACAATTTTTATTGAAATTAATTTTAATAGGATTTCATTGACCAGCTGCAAATATTTACTACAGCCTTTCAGACTACTGTGATTTTCAGAAGTCAGACATTATGTTATTTTATTTATCACTGAAAATTTCACATGCTCTAAAAGAGTATATATGGTACCCATCCACCACTAAGAGGTAAAGAACTCTGTGCTTTCCAGTTTTCTAAACTAGGTTCTGGAGTATTTTCTTACAGTTTTGGTAACAAATTTTTGCAGAAGCTACAGTGATGTTTTGTCTTTCTCTAATACTTAGATTATAATGTTTCCCACCCCCCTTCCTAAGAGGAAATTCACCAAAAGGTTGCAGGATTTTAATTTTTNAACCTAGATTAAAAAAAAATAAAATCCCTCATGAGCATCCCAACACCAAAGAACAAAGTTTAACTCAGCCGCATTGGTAAAATTAGATAGGCAATTTTGCTCCATTGCTTTTTTAGTTATTTGCCTGTCAGAGCATACCTTCCTTAAAACATATTTACATTCCCCCCTTCTCCCCCCCCCAAAAAAAAGTTCAACCCACTCACACTGAATGTTTTTTATTGCTTACACACAAAGAAGTATCTGGGAGTAGCCTGCCTTCAGGTATACAGATACCTTGGAAATCAAATCAAAGTGAGATCTGATATTGGGATGTGTATATATATATATATATATATATATATAGAGAGAGAGAGAGAGAGAGAGAGAGAGAGGCTATTTTACACACTTCTATATGATAATAT